>APFE030505525.1:0-20066 GCA_000404065.3 Pinus taeda
TAAATTATGTTCGAGTTATTAGACACATGACATTGTGGTCTTTTCACTTTTTATAGGTGCATTTGTTCCCATCTATGTGGGCATATGGATATGATTTTTGCACGAAGGCTATCGATGATGGATACATGACACAAGACTATGGAGTGGAAGTTGAGTTCAACAAATCAATTCGTGCTGGCCACCGTGATCAAAACCTAATGCAGGGGATGTCAGGTTACGTTGGAAAGATACAAGAGATCATTCAAGTGGACTTCTCTTTGCTCCAATGTGCTATTTTTAGGTGAAAGTAGTGGGGCACCTTTGATCATTATAATGTAAAAGGAATATCACGATAATGGGATGATATCTATCAACTCTAGAAAGATGTGGCATGAAGCTAGGAGGCCTTATGTTTTTCCAGAACACTACAACTAGGTGTTTTTTTGCCCATATGTGTTGGATAAGAATTGGTGGTTTGTATTAAGAAACGACCCTAGATAAAAACACATTTTTTAGAAGAACAGTGTTATCATGCCAAGCAAGGAATATAATCAAGGTGATGACAATGGAGAGTGATATATACTTGTGATCATTTATACTATTTTTGTATGTTTTTGCTATCTTTATTTTATTAATTATATTGTTTTTTATTCGTCTTATTGGAATTTTATAATATATTTGGTAAGAGTCAAACTCTTTTACACATTTTTTTGCAATGGAAACATTTTGAAACTTAAAACTAAGTATTTCCAATTGTGTACAATATCTATGATGATAAGGGTTTAAGGTCACAATCCTTCTCAAATAGGAAAATGAGAAGAATATTGTGAATTTAGAAATAACATTGAAGATTTAATATTGATTTAGATACTTATTGGTATATTAATGAGTTCACATGTTTTTTTCTTCTTGTTTAGTTCAAAATCAATTAAAATCATCATGTAGTGATAACTCTATGAGGACTTTAACAATGAAAAAATTGTGTATTAATATGTAAGATTAAATTCTTGACATGAGAGGTAAAGTCATGTTTATTGTATTTAAATTACGGTTCTTGCAACATTATGTAAACTAAAAGGAGGTCTTATGCATGTATAAAACATTGATAACATTTTTTTTATGGAAGATAAGAGAAACAAATGGGTTTACATGGATGCATGAGATGTTTAACTTTTTTCTTTATGGATAATGGAATAATTTTGACTTTTTTTTTTTCAATGGTAATTATAAATAAAATTTGAATTAATAATTATTTTATGGCTAACAAATAAATGATAAATTACATGATGGTGATTAAGAGACATATGTTTGACTTTCAAATAGACTTTTGTGATGCATTTTTTCCTATTTAGATTATGTAAAATACATATCTATTTTTATGTATTTATAAGTAAATTATTTAAAGTAGACATGCATTTATCATTATGAACATGATGTAATATTAGCTAGAATAAATGTGAAAACATGAATTTTAGTGAATATCTCGTGATAAGTGTATGGAAAAAAAATTATTTTTTGAGTTGTTCATTAAGAAATAATTAAATGTATTATTTGTCAAAAGTTTAAATCTAATATAGTATCATTTTGTATTATTTAACTCATATTTATTATTAAAAAGAGTCAAATTTAAACCGTTATAATAGCAAATAAAGAACCAAAATAGCACCAAAATGTTATATATTTATTACTAATAAAAGGTTCACTTACCTCTTTAAGGGAGAATTTCCAAAAGAGAAAATCTCCAACTTCAAATAACTTCACAAGACTTATTTTACATTTCTTGATTCCCATCTTAGAGAAAGAAATTCTTAATTTAAATTGGTAAGAGTTGCTATAAATATTAAATTTAAATTGTTTGAAAATCTCATAAATTTAGTAATAAATTAAATTTATAAAATAGAAAATTTTAAGTTATATTAAATCTAAATTAATTATAAAAAATTATGACTTAAGTTTTTTAAATTTAACAATAAATTGAACTTTATAAACCAATATTTAATCAATTAAATTATATTTTTGAATAATTATTATTATTCATATTTTATATTAAAAATTGGATGAGTTACACATTTTTGTTTTAGTAAGAACCAACTAAATTATTTTACCTTCAATATTTTTCCTTTTGAGTATTTAAATATTTTAATAATTAAGTTAGATTGAATATTAATGAAATATCTAAGAAATAGAAAAAAAATTATCGTAATTTTATATTTAAACTTTGTTAATTTATAAAAATATTGCATTTTTTTCAAAGTAATTTTGCATTAAATTTCATATATAAAAGTTTGATATAAGTTCACCAATACATAATCTATAATAAATATTATTTCGTAAAAATAAACATCATGATGCTAACCATCTAACAAATATAAACATCATCTAAGATACACATTTGAATTCACTACCATCATCTAATTATATACACCTCTAGCACATATAAATGTCATTAGCTAGCACACAAATCTAATTATCTAACATGACATCACATCTAACAAAATACAAACATTGTAATCTAATATCATCACCACACAGATCCTCAAATTAATATACATCTCATGTCAAATAATTGCTATCACATACACATCTATCTACAAGCACATTAAATGAACATATCTAACATGACCTAACAATATACACATCAACACCAACATATAAATTAAGTACTTCAACATGAACCAAGAAATAAAAGATAAAAAAGCTTTATATATATATATATATATATATATATATATATGTCAAATAACTTACATAGGGTTGGTATGGACTTGATACAACAAAGAAAACTCTTCAGCGTGGTCACAGTCATAAGGGTTTGTTCAACTCGTAAATGCTAACAAAGATCTTTACAACTTTTTTTTTTTTAATATACATAAAAGGTAAAATTGGGTGTCCCATTTAATACTTGAAAAACCACATTATCTAACCAATATATACCAATATATGTAATATATTATGAAAATAATTGTCTCTTTCCACCTAGTCCAATCATACTAAATATAGTGGGAAATGGAGATAATATGAATTAGAAAACAGATGAAGCATGTTATTTCTCAATAAAAAGGGTGATAAATGGATGAAGCATGCTATTTTATCAAGAAAAGGGGTGATAAATGGATGATTAGGAATAACAAGTTCAGGCCTCATTAGTGTACTCTTGCACACTCTACCTATTTTTTTTCTAGAAGTGATGTTAATAGATCCATTGGTCCTCTACATATCCAATAGGGTAGAACTAGAACCTAATGAGTATTTTAAACACCTACTAATCAATTATTGTGGGATGAACTTCTAGCTGAAGTGTCTTAGTGTGTCATTCCGCAACAATTTTGGCATGGACCTTTGATTTTAGTGAGGAAAATTCAATCTTTTACTCTTCTCTCATGTTATCAACATTGAAATAAGCTTCTAACTAATGATTCAACTTAACAACACCAATCTCACCTTGGTAGGGTTTGATGTCCACTTTTGTTTCCACTTTAAATAGAGTTTGGTAATAAATGATGATATTGAACAACTCTCTCTCTTTTTGGTTCTTTTTATGACTCCTTTTATAAGTCTTCATTATCTCCAGATTTCGCATCCAAACCAATGTCTAAGTTAAAGCCCCCAAACACTGTGAAAGGTCAACTTATCCTTTAGAGATGTTATGTGTGGCCATGTTGTGAGAGATGTAAACAACTTGTGCTTCTAACTTTTATAATACCTCCTTCAATTCATACCAAGGATTATTATTATATTCGTCGACGATGGGTACGATTTTGAGTCTTCTTTCTCATGCCAATCCCTAGATCATACAACTTTCCACAAAATCCATGAAGAAAAATGATCTAATAACAATATGATCAATACACTACCTTGGATATTTTAATGGATCAATTTATCGTAATAGATTTTATAATATTTTGTAATATCTTATTATATAATGTTTTAATTTAGATTTCAAATTAAATATGACTAGATTAATGCACAAACATTGAAATAATTGGAGTTTAAATAAAGTAAGCTAAGAAAATAATACACCATAAATGGAAGGTGCACTTTTAGAAAACCAAATATGGAAAAAACATGGCTAGAAAGTGAGGCATATGCTTAAATATTTTTTTCTCAATTATGAAATGAAAATAAAAAGAAATTTCACTAACTATGGATTGCTCATTGACATTGTAACTTATATGGTTGTTGTAGGGTCTTCTAATTCCTCTTATTTGCTTTACTATCCCACTCCTAGATGATTTCCCATGTTATGGAAAATAAACAACCCAATAATATTGGAAATTTTTTTCTATCATAATGCCCAATATTTAACAATGTCTTGATAGTTGTATAGCATTATGTTATGGTTTTTGCATGTTTGAAAACCTAATTAGTGCTAGTTTTTTAGACATCTAAAATCTTATTAAAAGTATGTATGTTGCTAACTCTACAAGTGTGAGTAATGGAAGATGATGCGCCATTAACTTGACCTGCGAGTGACATAACTTAGACACACTCTAATTGAGGTGATCTTTGGATTGTTGGAAATCGCTCATCGTGTAGATCAACAATATGAAACTAAGAATCTCATTTGTAAATTTTTTACTCAAGGAAACATCATTTAATGCCTCAAATGGGATTCAAAAGTTTTTGGAACCCAAATCAAAAGAGTAATACCTACCATTAAAATATATCTTACAAGCTAATAACTCCATTTTTTCCGTAGAAAGTTCCAAAGCAAATGAAAAAATATATAAGCTACATCTTAGATTAACGTAAGGAGATATTTTATAACCCAATCACGGTTTGACCTAATAACTCCATATAATTAAATGTTATTTGAGATTGGGTTTGCCGTGTGGTTCACCAAAACCAACAATGTCTAATGCCCTTGACAAACAACTATCGATGTTTCATTTTAGAATAACTGTGGAGCATGTAACGTCTATTTCAAAATCACATTCTAATAATCAATCGAATCCATTTCATTCCTCTACACCATTGTCCATAATTGTTTTGAATTGGATGGTTTTCTCTGGCACCAAATGTTGAAATTTGGAAACAAGTGTCATTAGTCAATTTTATAGTTTGTACTATATTATAAAACATATTTGACCACATCCTTAACGTTTTTGATGGTTAAGTAAATATTTTGACTATATTTAATGATCAAAATACCCTATACTAAGTAATTTGGTCATGAAATTCCATCCTTATTACACCAATTATGTTATAACTTTATGATATTATCCAACTTAACGGGAATAAATGTTTATTCATGAGAGGGAGAAGATGTATTTTTTTTATGTGATGTAAGGCTAAAAAATTATAAAAAAGAAGAATAGTATTTTTTTGGTAAATTAGGTCTTCTATTAATAATTTAGGAAATTACCATGGATTAGAATTACTAAAATTTTTTGGTCTGCCACATTAGAAAGGAAACCAGAGACATAATAAATACTAATCATCTTCCAAAAAGAAAGATGAGGAAAACACCACCCAACATATAGAGAGGCTAGAGAGATTCATTTCCCCATAAGGGGAAAACCAATGAATAAAAACATAAAATTATGGATAGTCATGTATGCTTACATGTCCAACACTAACCAAATTTGATAAAATGAAGGAGATTATCCCACATGTGGGAAATCCATCACTTTAAGTGAACATCATGGAGACCAAATTTCAGAGCAAAGCAAGCATAACAATAGTAAGGGAAAACCTATAAAATCAAGAAGATAGCAATGTGTCTAGATTAATGTCAACACCCATGTAGGATGGTGTTACAATAGAACCTAGATACGAATATTCTAGATTTGCTAAACGAACCTCCACATCCATCATCAATAACTTCAACTCCTCCAACTTGTGGATAAGGTTGTCCTGTGGCTCCCTTCTATCACTTATAAATTTCCCAAGAAGTAACTTTACATGCCAATAGCGATCAATGCTACATAGGTAGTGATTCTGATGACCCTTGGTGTTCTTAATGCCTAAAGTATAGGCTACAAAACCATGTAGAACCCCATAGTCTAGAATTCCTTAATTTTCTTGGTGCACTTCCTCCTCAATGATGTTGATTTCTAATTGAATTTCAAAAAAGGTGCGAGCTTGATAATGACAAGCCAAGGATTCAGTGCAAAATTGATTATATGATCCTCTTGGACTACTTTGACCACCATATTATTTGTGGAAGTAAGCACGATGTTTGGTAATGATATCCATAGGGAGGAAGAAATGTATAGAGCTAAGCAGACCAAGAGCAAAGGGCACAAGAAGTGTGAGTTGAAGAAGAGAGTGATACCATCCCAAAGGAAGAGGGTGGTGTAAAAAATTATAGAGTCAAAACCATCACCCTTTCCCAATTCCAACAAAGGTGAGAGAAAGTTAAGGATTAAGAGACCATGCAAGCTATCCGAAGAAGGAGAATCATGGCCAAAATTCATGGAGGGATGAGGAAACAACATGAAGGAGAGGACCAAAGAAAAAATGGAACCCATGTTTATGATCTTGGAGATAACACCCTTGACAAAGGCTATGGAGGCGTCTACGCAAGCAAGACTAATGGGGGGCATAATGCAAAGAGGGTGATGTCTTGATTGACGCAGGTAATAAAGGTTGATCGTAGTTGGTGGCATGCAAAAAATAAAGGTTACTATAAGCCAAGTCACATCTATCACTTGCAATTTGATTGTCTACCAAAGACACCCCCATTGAGGAAAATAAGAATGGTTGTTATACAAGTGGGGAAGATAACATTTCCTTACAAGAAGAAGAAATTCCCCTCCAAAAGAATTTATTTACATCCTAAAACATTGGCTAAAAATTTTTTAGTCATCATCTTATCAAGCATCAATTAAAATAACTACTTCCATTGCGTTAATTGAATGTCTTTTTTTAATATTTTACTTTATGTCTTTTATGAGATAGGTTGAGCCCACATCGAGGCCACCTCTAATGTTGGATGGAATAATGATCTTCTCGCTGGTGGGATGCTATCACCAAGATTGTGCAAAGCTCGATTGAGCTTGGAAACACTTTGGGATAGTTTAATTCTCCCAAAAATGGCTCCCATCCTCAACCCCTCCCTGTGAGATTGAACCTCTAAATGGGTGAGGACTAAATGCCACACAAATCAATTTTTCTAGCTTTGTTTAGTTATATGTGAAATCATTTTTATCTACTCAATTTAATATGAAGTTTACACATAACATTTAAAAAAAAATATAATAAAAACATATTCCAATGTGAAATATAAATAGAATATTTAATATGCAGTTTAAATAAGATATTTTTACTTTAACTTTATAATAACATTAAAAAACTATAAATATTTTTAAAATATTTATTACTTTTATTTTGGAATAGAACCCATGGAATTTAATTTAATTATCAATAATTATTAGGTGGATGCTAGGATTTAACCTACACCAAATCTTCTAGAATATGTTTAGTATTATGCACAAATAAAAGATTGATATTTATGTCCAAAATAGTTATGTCATTTTCACCCTTTTAAGTAAATTGATTCATGGAATATTTTAAAATATTCTTAGTAGTATTCACAAATCAAAGGTTGATATTTACCTCTAAAGTAATTATGCCATTTTCCCCTTTTAATTAAATTGGTTAATTACAAGAAATTGTCATATAAAATTAATTATGGTTTTTTGAGCATGTCATATTGATAAACAATGGTATTGTAACAAAGTCTATTTAGAGATTAGGAATCCCCATCATAAAGTGAGCATGCATATCCATGGTTCAGAGTCTCCTTACATGTTTTTTTAAATGTATAAGTGTTTAACTTTAATATTAATTGTTTTTATTAATAAATAATAATAATAATAATAATTTAAAATGAAGTTATAATTTAGTTAATTTGTATGATTTTCTTAATGTTAACAACAATAGATTATGAATTATTTTGATGTTTCTCATGGATTGATGTCTATATGCTTTTATTGGTCATTTGCACTAGTTTATAACATTTCTCATTATGAGGAATATGCTTATTTTCATTTGTCCTTAACATAAAATTGACTTGGCATATATGCTACCATAGATCCATTTTAACTTTGGATTTACCAATCCCCAAGAGGTATAAAGTCTCTCAACCAACCCCTAAGAGGGATAAAGTCTCTTAAGATGCAAATCTCTTTTTGAGTGCAATTTTATTAGTAAATTTTTTTTTACATTATAACTAGCACAACCATATAAATTAAATAGTAAGTAAACACCTATAGACATAAAATACTTACCTTGTGATCTTTCAAGTTTTAAAAAAACCATCACTTTATTTTACATTATCACTATTAAACACATACATTTAAAAAAACATGTAACAAGATTTTTAATCATGCAAATTTACTTCCATTTTATCATGGATTTTTTTAGCTTATAATAAGTTTTTTTTATAATGCTATGGGCTAAGATCATGTCTTGATAATACCACATGCCGAAAACATTATAACCCATATAACCCATGTTACTTTTTTCCCTAATCAATTTAATTAAAATTGTAAAAAAGACAAAACTATTTTTGAGATAAATATTAGCTTTTAATCATAGCTATTATTGAGAATATTCTATACAAGTTATTAAATGAAAATTTTGAAAATTCTATTCTAAAATAAAAATATCTATAATAATGCTTTAAATTAAATTTAAATTATTATTGTAAATAAGAGTAATTTTCTTTAACCTAAAAAATTACATAACCATCTAAATTTTTTCTAACCTCACTCTTATTAGATTTATTAGGCTACACTGTTACTAGATTGATTTATTGATTGACAACTGATTCACCAAAATTTTAACATTAACTCAAATTGAGAAGCCAAAACAAGAGAGAGCCCATCAACCAATAAACCAACAAAATTAACATGCATCGTCTAGTTATCAAGCATTAGATGAAGATACGGGCCCGGGGTTAGCTGGGCTAGAATCTAGCGGTGGTGGTTGTAAGAATCTGCAGTGAATGTGCACTTCATATGCTCCAAACAGACTGTCCTACATCAGCCACTTCATATGCTCCAAACGGGCTGTCCTACATCCGCCACTGGTTTCTATGACAAGGGAAAAGAAACTTCCTGGAATCTTCTATCAAGGTTTTGCTAAGCTCCCAGAGAAATGAAATCATGATTTCAGTGGACGTTTTACGAGTATAGGCCTTCTGCCATTTTGGCTAATTGCACAATTGTAATGACCAAACAGTTTATGTGAATAAATTTTCTGATTTACCGTTATAGGTAAATATAGAACAGAGATTATTATTTTCTTAAAAAATGATGAAAATATTATTAGTTCAAAAATTGAATATGGATTGCATAATACATACAATGACTTTATGTGAAAAGTTATTTTCTTTTTTTGATTAAATAAAAGAAACAGTTGCCAGCAAATAAGGGGAAACCCTAACTGCTTTTCCTCTCGCATAGAAAAATGGGAAAGAGGAAAAGGCCCGGGTTGTTAAGGAACAGACGGGGGAAAAGAATAAGGCGCTGAAGCAGAAAAGAACAGTGCTACGTCTGGTGAGGACCAGATAGCACAGGCACAAGTGTGCTTTATGTTGTTGAAGGCTGTGGCTGGCAAGTGAGCTTGGGGGAGAGATTCAGTCTGGTTGACTGATCTCGTGGCTGGGAGGATAACAAGCATTAAACAATCTTCTCCATTCTGGAGAGGTGCAGAGGATTGAGAACGGGACAATACAAGTAAGTACAAATATGATTTCATTATTTTCTGAGAAATTTTTATAAACCCTGAAAGGTTATTATTAAGTTGTGATTTAGGAATTAGCACATTGCAGAATTGGAACTAGTTTCAACAGTTCTGCCTATTTAGAACCAGAGAACTAATAAATTAAATCTTTATTCAGTATTAGAATCTTTGACAAACCCAGCAAATAACAATGGAGAAAAGCAGTAATTTATTATATGCAAGAACAGGGAAAGAAGTTGTTCATTTAATAACTGTAGTCGCATAGACAACCCAGAAAGTAATGACTTACATTTTGTGTAAACAATAAGAACATCGATCAGAATAGCACACATCAGTATAAAAATGCATTGCATTACAAGTTATAAAATCTATCAGAAGGGTTATTAGGAAATATAATGCCTTCAGCTCTATTACCGTGATTGCTAAGTAACTGTGCATTACAATATATAAACCTGCGACGGGAGAATTCAATGTAGAACCCTAATGAGGGGTTAAAAGAGTTTATACGATAAAACAAGAGAGCATACACTGCAAACAGTCCACAAACTGTACACTGCCAAGATAACCGGCACGAAAAGAATACCACATAAACATCATGAATAGACTTACTATGTAGGAAAGGACTCATAGAATACATTGGACGATACGACCTGTGGTGGAACTCAAGAGCAGAAACTGATACACCGACATGTAAGAATTAACCAAACCTTCCGACTATATGTGCATGCTCTATTAAAGGAAATGCCATTAAACGCTGAAAACAGAGAAAATAATAATAAGGAGTTGCAACCAATGCGCCAAATGCCGGGTAAACATATTTGTCACAAGCAATAAAGAAAGTCGGTGGCTCGTGTAAAGAGCAAAAACCGCATTCGAAAGATAACAGGGTATATTAACATATGAAATCAATATATATATAATATATATTATATTATATATATATATATATATATATATATATATATATATATATTATATATATAATATATATATTATATATATATATATAAAGCGGTGAAAATACAATAATATGTTCTGTCAGCCTTGGTCGGACCCTGAACCAACAAACATCTGAACTGGAACAATAACAGTACTGAATATTACATGATAAAACCATACGCCGACCTGTGTGAATACATTAGAGAACACATTCCAAATGAGTACTGAGACTCAGTTTCATAGCTAACGGGTTTCCTCGAATAGTCTCGAGAGGAATCGAGTAGCCATAAGAAAATACATATAAACTATAACTATTCAGAATAAATTGCAATGAAAGGCCATTCAGCATCATTGAATAAACCCTCCAGGCCAGAACTTAGAACATCGGTTATAGAGATTCCCTGTCCGAGAATATCACTTACGCTCATGCCACAAACAGTGAGCGATAATATTCCTGACAGAAAGAGAACAATAATAAGAACGACTCTGGAGCTAGAGGGAGATAATAAATCCCTACTGGGCATTGCAGAACTTACCTGTAGGTTGCACGCATGGTAGAAAAACCTTGTAGTTCCCTTGCCGCCGCGGATCTCTGCATACCTTCACCCTGTTCCAAACAGAATGCAAATGGGAAATTAATTATATTTACTAAATACAATGAAAAAAAAACAAAGCACATTAGAGGTGTAAATGAGGAATAAGGGTTTACCTGGGAACCGAATGCAAGGCTCAGAGCGAAAGACAGCAATGGCATCGCCTTCGACGAAATTGATGACTGTAAACTCAGCGAAGGAAGCAGAACTGTGTCAACTCAAGCCAAAGACCCAAGCCATGACTTACAGTGGCATGGGGGCGACGCTGGAGGAAACCACCTCCTGGAGGAAGCGGCTCTGTGAACTAAACGCTCAAGAATGAATTATTCAAACCCTAAGTACCTCTTTTACAGAGGCAAATCAGCCAACACCGTCCGATCTCCAGGTTACATCCTCATCGTTCATCCACTATGGAAATCCCAAGGAGACTACGGGTAGGGTTGTAGCATTTACTCCAGCCAGCTAACTCTCCAAAAAAATCAACAATCGAATCAAGGGTGATAACCGAGGAGACCAGCTGTCCATCGCTTGAACCATTAGTTTAAAGCCGTCAAAATTATAAAGTTAGCTGTCAGCATAATATACGGATGCATTTAAGTGTTATATGCCAAGGGTGGTGACGGCAAAAGAAAAATCAAGCCATGTTATGTTCCCGCCGATATGTGGATCGGGATTAAACCTTAATAACCTTACCTCTAATCACCTTGAAATGTAAAAGGAGGTATTGTTTAGGTAAATAATTTTTTTTCTTTTATGTGAGTATTATTTATCAAGTAGAGGGCTGTGACATATGCTATCAAAGCCTAGTTACAGCACTGTGGCCTCTGGGTAAGACAACAATGATTAATAAGGACACTGTATTAAATAAATAAACAAATAGTCATTTTCATTATTACCCTTGAATGTTTTTTTTTTTCTGTTGTTATGATGAAGCACAGGATCAGGGTTCTGAGGACGGAGACATGAGGAGGGCAGATAATACACCGCGACGACCTGTAATGGGATAGGGCGTGCCCGGCCCAGTAAATAATCCCGAACTGTGGGTACAACTTGGAGAAGAAGCCAGAATCACAAATCAAGCAATTCTGGAGACAGTACAGGAGCTAAAGAACGAGATGGCTCGACTACGAGAAGATAATGCCCGATTAATGATGGAACAAGAAAGAATTTTGAAAAGTTTGTCCGACAGACAAAATCAACTACCGGTTAATCCTAGTGTAGAACAACAAAGAATGTCTGAAGAGTAGAACCATCACATACCCCCCGAAGGATCGGAAGAGCAGGAGGAATGCTCCGATAATGCATTTGAACAACAAACCCCAAAAAGACAAAGGGTAGAACTATAAGGGGAATTCCGCAAGATTAAACCACCACATTTTGACGGAGAACAAGAAGAAGCAGCTGAAGTATGGTTAATCAATATGAACAAGTATTTTCAACTTTATGAATATGACCACAATCTTAAAGCACGACTGGCTATTTGTCAATTACAGGGAAAGGCCACCTTATGGTGGGAGGAGGTGAAGATTGTAAAAGGGGTCACCGAGCAGAACATTACATGGGACAATTTTCAAAGGTTCTTTAAAGAGAGATATTTAACTGAGCGCTTCTATGATGAAAAGGCGAGAGAATTCCATGATCTGCGATTGGGATAGCAGACTATGGATGAATTCATCACCCGTTTTACTTCCTTACTCCGCTACATGCCATATATAAGGGAGGAAAAAGCAAAAGTCCAGCGATTCGTTGGCAGTTTACCCCCATATATGCGAGAGAGGATTGAATTTGACAATCCAAAATCAATGGATGAAGTAATTCGCAAGGCTAGAATCTGTTATCAACAAAGTAAGCAAAAAGGGGAAACTGCTAGCAGGAAATGGAATGAGAAGAAGGGTTTTAAGGCAGTTGGAAACAACAAAGGAAATCGCAGCAATGGAAATAAGGGAAATGGCAAAGGAGCAAACAACAAATTTGCAACAAGAATTGCATCTAAGTTTAGAACTACAAATGAGTCCAAAGTCAGCGAACAGCAACCAAGGTTGGACAGTGAAGGGACAACAAGGCCCCCGGTGCAGTGCTGGGGTTGTGGGGGACCCCATTACATTAAGAATTGCCCACAACGAAAAGGGACTGAACAGTTATCCCAAATTCATGAAGCGTCAACAGTTGGCGAGGTTGGTCGTAGTGTACCCAGAATCAATGCAGCTTTGGAAGACCGACAGGCGGAATATCAGCCAACCATGGTCGAGTTCGAAGGTAAAATCTCAAACCTTATCATATCTGTTTTAATTGACCTCGGGGCTACACTAAGCTATGTGAGCCCAAAGGTAGTGGAACGTTGTAATTTACAATCTGTTAAATTTAAAAACCCATGGCTAGTGCAACTAGCTACCGGAGCCAAGCAACGAGTAACAACCAAGGTCAACGATTGCTCTTTTACTATAGCAGATTAGCCAGTAACAGCTAACCTGAACGTGCTTCCTCTCGGCTCCTATGATATCCTAATCGGTATGGACTGGTTGGAAAAACACTGGTCATTAGTTGATTGTAAAACCAAAATTATTTACTACAGAGATCAACAAGGAAACAGAAAAGAAATGCAGGGGATTAAGCGACCAGTGCAGGTTCGACCGATAACCGCAAACCAACTGATAAAATGTATATGAAAAGGGTGTAAGGTTTATGCCATCCAAGTGGGATATGCGAATTCTAAGGATAAATCAGCCTCTTTGAACAATATTCCTATAATACGAGAATTTACAGAAGTGTTTCCGGAAGAAATTCCTGGACTACCTCCACGAAGAAACATAGATTTTACCATTGAATTGGTACCAGGGGCCGCACCAGTATCACAAGCACCCTACAGAATGAGTGTACCCGAGTTGACAGAATTAAAAATGCAGTTGCAAGAGTTACTAGATAAGGATTACATTCGTCCTAGCGTGTCTCCATGGGGAGCCCCAGTATTATTTGTCAAGAAAAAGGACGGCACCCTCCGGATGTGCATCGATTACAGACAGTTGAATAAGTTGACCATCAAAAATAAGTATCCTTTACCACGGATCGATGAATTATTCGATCAAGTGAAGGGCGCGACGGTGTTCTCTAAGATCGACTTACGATCAGGCTACCATCAAATCCGAATTAAAGATGAAGACATCGCAAAAACAACTTTTAGAACAAGGTATGGACACTACGAATTTGTGGTCTTGCCGTTTGGGCTAACCAACGCCCCTGCAACCTTCATGTGTTTAATGAACAACATTTTCCATCCGTATTTGTATTGATTCGTGCTGATATTTATTGATGACATATTAATATATTCACGCACCATCGAAGAACATTATGAACATCTCCGAATGGTATTACAGACCCTTCGAGAGCATCATTTGTACGCTAAGTTTAGTAAGTGTGACTTCTTTAAAGAAGAAATCCAATATTTGGGTCACGTGATCACAAAGGATGGAATTGCAGTGGATCCGGAAAAGATAAAAGCCATAATGGAATGGCCTGTACCAAAAGATGTAGCGGACGTCCGATCTTTCATGGGATTAGCTGGGTATTATAGGAGATTTGTGGAAGGTTTCTCTAAAGTGGCTTTTCCCATTACCTCATTACAGAAGAAAGGAAAGGTATTTCATTGGACCCCAAGCTGCCAGAAAAGTTTCGAGCAATTGAAACATTTGCTCACCACAGCACTTATTCTGAGTATAGCTGATCCTAATAAGGATTATGTGGTATGTACGGATGCAAGTAAAGAAGGATTGGGAGGGGTCTTGATGCAAGAAGGCAGAGTAATTCCCTACGAGTCTCGAAAATTAAAAGAACATGAGCAGAAATATTCTGCTTATGACTTAGAGTTGGCTGCTGTTATACATGCCCTAAAGATGTGGCGGCATTACCTTATGGGCAGGAAATTTTTGCTGCTCACCGACCACCATAGTTTGACCAACTTTTTCAGCTAGCCTACTTTAAACGCTAGGCAAGCGCAGTGGGTGGACTTTTTAAGCGGCTTTGACTTCGATATAAAACATTTGCAGGGGAAAGAAAATAGAGTGGCAGACGCCTTGAGCCGGAAAATACAACATTTGTATGAAGTTTCTATTAGTGAATGGAAAAGTCCCTTTTTGGAAATAATAAAGGAGGTTGCAGACCAAGACACTGAGTATCAGCGGCTAAAACTGCAAATACAACAATCTGCTAGAGAGGACAGCCAACAAGAATATGAATTAGATAATGCTGGATTGATCTATTTCAAGCAAAGATTGTATGTGCCCAATCAAAGAAGAATTAAAAATATGATTATGGACGAATTTCATGTCAGCCATTACGCGGGTCACCCTGGTTATCAAAAGATGATAACAGCAATCCAGAAAGAATATTTCTGGCCAGGAATGAAGAAAAGCATTATCGAGTACTTAGCACAGTGTTTAGAATGTCAGCAGATTAAAGCAGAACATCAGCACCCAGCAGGATTGTTACAACCACTGCCCATCCCAGAATGGAAATGGGAAATCATCTCCATGGATTTTATTACGGGATTACCTAGAACAAAGAAGAACAATGACTCCATTATGGTGGTGGTAGACAAACTGAGTAAGGCTGCACATTTCATACCTGTACAATCTACATATAGAGCTGCACAAATCGCTCATATTTTTATGCAGAATGTGTTCAGATTACATGGACTTCCAAAAAAATAATTTCCGATCGTGATGTGAAGTTCACATCAGCCTTTTGGAAAACACTGTTTGCTGATCTAGGAACTCAGCTGCATTTCAGTACAGCATACCATCCGCAAACTGATGGACAGATGGAACGGGTGAACCAAGTGGTAGAGGATATGTTAAGGGCTTATGTCATGCAACAACCCACACGGTGGGAAGAATATTTACATTTGGTGGAATTCGCGTATAACAATGGGTATGATACCTCAACGCAAATGAGCCCATTTGAGGTTATGTATGGCCGAAAATGCCGTACACCCTCCAGCTGGGGAGGGCCGGAAGATAGACTAAGTCTAGGGCCTGAAATGCTGAAGGAAATGGAAGATATGGTAAAGAGGGTGCGTTTTAACTTGAAAGCTGCTCAAGATAGACAAAAGAATTTCGCCGATCGAAAAAGAAGATTTAAAGAGTACCAAGTTGGGGACCATGTGTATATCCGAATTCAGGCCAAAAGAAGTACTTTGCAGTGGAGTGGGTGCGCTAAATTGGCGCCCCGATACTGTGGACCCTTCCAAGTTTTAGCAAGGATCAGACCAGTGGCTTACCAACTAGCCTTGCCAAGTCACATCCGAGTCCACAATGTGTTTCATGTTTCAGTACTAAAGAAATATGTGTATGACCCTAAGCATGTAATTTGATGGCAAGAGATACAGGTGGGTTATTGTTACAATAAAATTCAGCAAGAATTACATATGAAAGAAAAACTAATTCAAGGAATTGTGTATTGCAGGTCGAACCGGAAGGAGAGGTTCTGGTCGAACCGCTGAGCATTCTCGACCGGAGAGAAGTGCAGCTGCAGAAACGAGTTATTACCCAAGTTAAGGTACAATGGCGCATTTTGGGCCCGAAGAGGCCACTTGGGAAGATGAAGAATTAATGAGGAGGACCTATCCAGATCTGTTCAGGTCTGCGAGACACCGAGACGGTGTCCAATCTCCGGGGGAGGAGATGTAATGACCAAACATTTTACGTGAATAAATTGTTTGATTTACCGTTATAGGTAAATACAAAACAAAGATTATTATTTTCTTGAAATGAAAAAAATGATGAAAATATTATTAGTTCAAAAATTGAATATGGATTGCATAATATATACAATAACTTTATGTGAAAAGTTATTTTCTTTTCTTGCTTAAAAATAAAAGAAACAGTTGCCAGCAGATAAGGGGAAACCCTAACTGCTTTTCCTTCCCCATAGAAAAAGGGGAAAGAGGAAAAGAGCCGGGTTTGTTGAGGAACAAACGGGAGGAAAAGAGGAGGGCACTGAAGCAGAAGAGAACAGTGCTACGCCTGGTGAGGACCAGATAGCACAGGCACAAGTGTGCTTTATATTGCTGAAGGTTGTGGCCGGCAAGTGAGCTTGGGGGAGAGATTCAGTCCGGACGACTGATCTCGTGGCTGGGAGGATAACAAGCATTAAATAATCTTCTCCATTCTGGAGAAGTGCAGAGGATAGAGAACGGGACAGTACAGGTAAGTACAGATATTATTCAGTATTACTGGGAAATTTTTATAAATCCTGAAGGTTAGGTATGGATCAGTATTTCTGAGAGATTTTTTTTTAAATCCTGAAAGGTTAGATATGATTCTGTATTTCTGAGAAATTTGTTACAATTCCTGGAAGGTTATTATTAGGTCGTGATTTAGAAATTAGTGCATTGCTGAACTGGAACTAGTAATGAATAGTTCAACTGCTCTGCCTATGTGAAAACCAGAGAACCGAGAAACTAAATCTTTATATAGTATCAGAATCTTTAACAACTCAGCTATATACAATGAGAGAAACAGTAATTTATTGAATGCAAGAACAGAGAAAGAACTGTTCATAACCGTCATTTATTGAATGCAAAAACAGAGAAAGAACTGTTCATAACCGTAACCACATAGATAACTCAGGAAGTAATAATTTACATTCTGTGTAAACTATACGAATATCGAACAGGATAGTGCACATCAGTATAAAAAGAATGAAGTGCATTACAGGTATAGAATCTAAAGAAGGATTATTAGAAAAGATTCTACTTTCAGCTAGAATGCTAAGTAACTGTGCACTATAAACTATGTAAACCCATGACGGGAAATTCATCACAAACCCTATTGGGGTCAAAAGGTTTATACGACAGACGTGAGAGCAATCGTTGTAACTAATCCACAATCTAGACTCTGCCATGATAACCGACCCGAAAGAATACCATATCAACACTATGAATAAGTGGACTGGTAGAATACATTGGATAATACGACCTGGAATGGAACACAAGAGCAGAGACGGGTACTGTGACATGAAAGAATTAATCAAACATCGAATTATATGTGCATACTCTGTTAAAGAAAAGCCATTAAACGCTGAAACAGAGGGAATAATAATAAGGAATTGCGACCTGTGCACCAAATGCCACATAAACATATATAACACAATAATAAAGAAAGTCGGTGGCTCGTGTAAGAGCAAAACCGCATTCGAATATAAACAGAGCATTTAACATGTGAAATCAAAATGCATATGTATTAAGGACAGTGAAAATATATTAACATGTTTAGACAACTCGGGTCGAACCCTGAATCCATAAACGTCTGAAACTGTAACCAAAATAGTACCGAATATTACATAATGAAATCATACTCTGACCCGTGTAAATACATTAGAGAACATGGTCTAAACAAGTACTGAACTCGAATTCATAGCTAACGGGATTCCTCGGACAGTTTCAAAGGAAATCGAGTAGCCGTAAAGAAATATATGTAAATTATAACTAATCAGAACAAACTGCAATGAAATGCCATTCGGCATCATTGAGATAACCCTCCAGGACAGAGCTTAGAACATCGAGTATGGAGATACCCTGTCCGAAGAATACCATTTACGCTCAAGCCACAAATAGTAATCGATAATACCCCTGACAGAAAGAGAACAACAATAAGAATGACTTTGGAGCTGGAGGGAATTAATAAATTCCTACTGGGTATTGTAGAACTTACCTGTAGGATGATCGTTTGGCAGCAGAAACCTTGTAGCCTCCTTGCCGCCGCGGGTCTCTGTGAACCGTCTCCCTGTTCCAAGCCAGTATGCGAAGGGGCAATTAATTACATTTACAAAACATAATGGAAAAGGAAACAAGCGTATCAAATGTGTTAAGGGAGAAAAGAACTACCTGGTAGCCGAATGGAAGGCTCAGAGTGGAAGCCAGCAATGGCTCCACCTTCAATAAAGTCAATGACTGCAACACCGCAGAAGAAGCAGAATGGTGGTGTATCAAGCTAAGACCCAAGCCATTGATTATAGTGGCATGGGGGCGACACTGGAAGAAAACATCCCTGGAAGAAGTGGCTCTGCGAACTGGAGGAAGCAGCTCTGCGAATAACGCACAAAGAATGAATGAATGAAACCCTAAGTACCTCTTCTACAGAGGCAACTCAACTTACACCGTCCGATCATCAGGTTTCATCCTCGTCGTTCATCCACTGTGGAAATCCCGAGGAGGCTGCGGGTATGGCTGTGGCATTTAATTCAGCCAGCTACCAAACCAAAAAAATCAACAAACGAATCGAGGGTGATAACCGAGGAGACAGCTGTCTAACACTTGAACCATTAGTTAATGCCGCCAAAACGTATGAAATTACGGATGCATTTATGGGTTGTAGGCCAAGGGTGGTAATGACCAAAGACAACCAACCCTTATTACGTTTCCGTCGATATGTGAATCAGAATTAACCATTAATAACTTTACCATTATTCGCCTTGAAACGAAAAGGTGATATTGTTTAGGTAGATAGATTAAATTTTTTTTTATGTAATATTTATCGTGTAGAGGGTTATGACATATGGTATCAGAGCCTAGATACAGTACTGTGGCCTCTGGGTAAGACAACAATGATTAATAAGGACACTGTATTAAATAAATAAACAAATAGTCATTTTCATTATTACCCTTGAACGTTTTTTTTTCCTGTTGTTATGATGAAGCACAGGATCAGGTTCTGAGGACAAAGACATGAGGAGGGAAGATAATACACCGCGACGACCTGTAATGGGACAGGGCATGCCCGGCTCAGAAAATAATCCAGAACTATGGATACAACTTGGAGAAGAAGCCAGAATCACAAATCAAGCAATTCTGGAGACAGTACAGGAGCT
>APFE030505525.1:22146-36155 GCA_000404065.3 Pinus taeda
TAAATTAAAATAAAATAAAAATTTAACAACCTTGAACCTTGGTCAAACTAGCTGTTAGAGGTCTTGCTTATCCGTTATTCTAAAAATATAGCTGTTGGAATGGCCTGCTGTCCCTATTAAACTGATCGCTGAGATTGGATATTCAACTTGTCCTTATTATGAACCACACTAATTGGTTCTAGTTGGTTCTAAATGCGTCCACGAATAATTTTTTATGTGATTTTGTCGAAATTATTCTCTTACATACTATAGATCATATAGTTCTAAATTCTATAGTAAAAATAAATGTTTATAAATAATTAGAATGTAAAAAAAACCCTTTTCATAACTTCAATAATCTTCCCTATATAATCATACTATGCAATAAAATTACATAGATAACACACCTATATTCTTGAATTATGTATTTTGACTTAAAGCAAACCCTGAATAAAGAACATTTTTTGCGACAGTGTATTGTTGGTGTTGTCATCATAAATATTACCATTCCATAACACATCTAAAATTAATATAAGACAAAAATCAAAATATCAATTACTAGAAATATTATCAGAAATAACAGAAAAATTCATATAGAACAAAACCTTATAAATATCTTAACACAGATTCATATAAAACAAAACATTGTACACAAAATGTGGTAATTCTGTATAAAGTATCTCATCAACATTCTAAACATTCTAAATGAAACATTTATTGCTAATGCAATTAGCTTCTACATCTAAAAGTTCATCAAATAATAGAAATTCACAAAATACTGTATGCCTACATAACTATCTAACTAAATTATTTTCGCTTGTTCCACTTAACGCCCAAGTGCACAATAACGCGCATAAATGTGCACTGCTCGATGCATGAGCTCGTTGGAATGGTGGGCACAGATATATAGTGCGCTTAGGGTTATCGTCCGCAAATAACATTTCCTTGAGGAAGAGATCCATCAGTGAAATAACCGTCCTGCAATTTTAGATTCAGACTTTACATATCATCCGCGCTTCCGTTGATTATCTTTTAAAGAACTCGTGGTATTATCTTTGTAAATTCCCAGTAATTTCAAAGCTGAGACCATGCTGCGTGCGATACAATTCCTGTGCCGTTTTTGCAGAGCACGTAATGAAGAGGATTCAGAGGAATCTGACGCTTCCATACTTGTTGTGGAGAAGAATTATGAAATTGGGGAGGTGATCGGTCAAGGACGGTTGGGAGTGGTGCACAAGTGCATACGAAGGTCAACCGGTGAACAACTCGCCTGTAAAAAGATGCCCATCACCAGTTATGCATACAACGAGATGCTTTTACTCCAAAACCACTTATCTGGAAAACACCCAGGGATCTTGGAGGTCAGGGCCTGCTACTGGGCGCAGTTGCTGGGTGAATACAGGTGGTCAAAGAATGTATATATGATTTCCGAGATCTGTGAAGGAGGAGATCTGCAGCGCTTCCTCGAAAGAAATGGTATTCTTTCAGAGAGAGAAGCTGCTAGGATAATGAAATGCATTGTAGAAGCTCTCCGGTACTGCCATTCGCAGGGAATTATTCACAGAGACATAAAGCCATCTAGCATCTTTGTGTCACACAATGCAAACTCCGAGTCATCGTGGGTTGTCAAACTCGGGAACTTCGATCGATCCGTTCAGCTTCGTAGTAAGTTGGAAAATTATTCTTCAACATTAATTTCTAAACTATATCATTTTCTTTTCATTGTTGGTATCTTTCTTTTATACCTGTCGGCACTGCTTATGAATCGTAACCGAGTAAAGACATCCAATGCATCTTCCATAAAGTTCAAGCTCTGATGAGCTGCTCATTAATCCAGTCAACGAACTAAATTTAAAACTATCTCAGTTAAATTTATATAAAAGTGGTATAGTACCTCAGTTAAATTTATATAAAGGTAGTCATAGTCAGGAAGTAATCTTTGATTTGAACTATATTTCACAGCTAGAGTTTTAGCAAGACAAACCGTGGGAACATTGGGATATTCTGCACCAGAGATGCTGATCGGAGATGGGTATTCGTACGAGGTCGATATATGGAGCGCGGGAGTGGTATTGTATGCACTCCTCTGTGGCAGGACACCGTTTGACGCTGAGAATGAGGATGCCATCTCAATGTATGAGCAAATACAAAAGACAGAGGTAGATGTCTGTAGCGATGTATGGAGTTCCATATCCGATTCTGCCAAAGAAGTTGTCCTTGGAATGTTGGAGAAGGATGTGGAACAACGACTTTCTTGCGATGAAATTTTGTGTGAGTAAATTATGATTTTCTTTGGCTTTTGATATTATGACATGAACTTTCTAAGGTCTTTATGCGATTGGATTTAACGGGTAGAGCAATAATTTCGTGATTCAACGTAATGTGTAAATGGGTTATGGTTTGCT
This sequence comes from Pinus taeda, assembly GCA_000404065.3. Taxonomy (NCBI): domain Eukaryota; kingdom Viridiplantae; phylum Streptophyta; class Pinopsida; order Pinales; family Pinaceae; genus Pinus; species Pinus taeda. Next base: position 24,531 of record APFE030505525.1, read on the forward strand.
TTGAGTTTTGCAAAATAAGTATTATGAATTTCTAAGGTCTTTGTGCGATTGGATCTAAGGGGTAGAGCAATAATTTCGTGATTCAACGTGATGATGCAGGTCATCGGTGGATTTTGGGCAATGAAGAGATGGACGTGGGTTCAAGCTCCAAGGTTAATACAGAGATCGTTTCAACCTCGGGGGTCGATGCTGGCCAAGAAGATTGAATAGATATCCTGTGATAAGAATGCACTGATGAATGTTTATATCATATAACATACACCACCTCCCGTTGAGGGTGCTCGGGTTTCCAGGATGAAGGATTACGAAAATAGATACTCGAACTATCGTTATATAAATCTCTCCATTTGTTTTAGTCTCAGTAAATTTCATGTATCATTTGGAATTTTGTTGATCTATGTTGATATAAACATATGTAACATTTCAAAAATGTTTTTCATGTATTATTTGGAATTTTGTTGATATATACATATGTAACATTTGCAATTTGATGCATGTACGCTATATGCATGGTTTCTTCTTCTGCGAGAATGTGGAGTTTTCATTTGTGGGAAATCTTCGAGATTAATAGTTATCTTGTTTCTTATTTTATTTCTAAATAAAAGAAAATTCCAGTAGATCAAAATAATATTAAGAAAATTAATTGAATTGTTTGTTTGTTTGTTTTGTTTTTTTTTTTTTTTTTTTTTATAAATATGGTGGGATGCTGACCGAAAATTATGAATATGTGTAATGACCAAACAGTTATATGAATAATTTTATAAATTACCATGCTAGGTAAATATGAAAACTGGAATTATTACTTTATTTTTTTATGGAAATGTTATTAGCTCAAATGATGGATTAAATAATATTGTAAATAACCTTATGAGAAAAGTTATTTACTTGTGCTTGTCTAATTAAAAGAAACGGTTGCCAGTTAACAAGGGGCAGCCCTAACTACTTTTTTTTTCCATAGAAATGGGAAAAAGAAAAGAGACCTGCTCTGTTAAGGAACAGACAAGAGAAAGTAGAGAGAGCAGAAAAAGAAAGAAGTACTATGTCTGGTGAGGACCAGATGGTACCAGCACTGTTGTGCGTTACTTTGCATCGCTATTAGCGTGCATCACCTTGCTAAAAGCAGTGGCCTGCAAGTGCGCTTGTGGGAGAGAATCAGTTCTGAGTGACTGATCTCGTGGTTGGGAGGATACAAGCTTTAAATGAGTTTTTCTTCAGGTTGGAGGGTATCAGAAAACTAAAGCAAGCTTAGTACAGGTAAGTACATTATGACTACAGTATTTAATGAGTAAATCCTTTTCTTTTAAAACCTGTGAAGGTTATTATTAACTGTAAATGAGATTTCGTACTAAATCTGTACAGGGTATTATTAGCTGTAAATGAGAACTCATAGTAGATCTGTGAAGATTATTATTAAGTGGTAAATGAGATTTCATAGTAATCTATGCAGGATATTATTAACTGTAAATGAGATTTCATGGTACATTGGTGTAGGTTATGATTAACTGTACATGCAATTAGTTACCAATCTGTATTACTGTTGCTAGCAGTGAAAAAGAGAACATATATATATAACGAAACTAAGTGAACCGGTTATCTAGTCCGTTGGATAAATCTGATAGAATAATCTTCAGTCCGAATAATTGTCGGACGAACTCAGAAGATATCTGAGAGTAACCAGCATTATATCAAAATAACCTGTAAAACATGGTTAAGTGAAGGATAAAACATTATTATTACGCGTACAGCAGAAAGCTGGGTAAAATAGGAAGTCCCTTTATAACTTACAGACTAACATATATATATATATATAGCAACCTTAAGAACAGAGTTGCAAGCCTTACAGTCGAGGAGCTTACTGGCTTTAGCGCGCCCAGCGCTACTATTACGAAGTATAGGTAACTGAATCAAGCGTGGTTCAGAAGCAAAAGAAAAGAATAAATTAACGGAAAACCTTAAAATGACCGAGACGGAATCATCTGGTAAATACACTTGAAAAAGGGAAAACGACCTGTAAACATATATACATATATTAACAGAGAGTCTCAAGACATTCATTGCAGTTAAACCATCAATGGAACCCTGTGTACAATTAGAGGGATAACCTATGCATATATAACCTGTAAGCCGCGAACAGTTTTCTTAGGGTAAAGAAAGCATCAAAATGAAATATGCATAAACCGGCGTAAGAGCTTTACAGAATGATTTGTAAAAGAAACACAACCTGATATCTAGACGGATATTCAACTGTAAATACAACCGACATTCATATTCAGATTATAATGTTCAGAATCAATCTCCTCGGAAATAAATAGGAGTATTCCTGTAATACAAGGCAGCGGATGCTAAATGCAGTGAAACCCTTACAAGATAACCATACAGCAAGACAAAATAATCAAAAAGTATATCGGACCGCTTAAAATCAGAAATATTTGACAATGTCATATAGGAGAGCCGAGCCTATGCAAATAACTGAGTGAGTGCATCACTGTATGGTGCCAAATTAAATAATACATCGAACCCAAAGGTTCCAGTAAATGTATAATGCTACAGACTATTTAAACAGAAGAAAAATCCCTATCATACTCGGGTCCTCGAGTAGGCTCGAGTAGAATATATAAATTACAAAAATGATACTCAAGGTTTCACAAACGAAACGAAACCCCAATAACTTAAATGCCCGTCGAAGAGCTTCACAGCTCGAGCAACCATATAGAGCAGAAAGGACTCCTGGCAGTGAAAGAAACCAGGTTCAGGCAATCGAACTGGAACTAAACAAATGGTAAAACCGTAGCTAGGATAACTTACCCGGTATTGGTAGGCGGATTGGAACCCTGTAAACTCCTGTCATCGCCGAACTCCATGCCCGGTATCCTGAAACAAAAAAAAAAACAATGCGTCAACAATCTCATTTTATTAGGATAAGTAACACAAGAAAAGGTAATTTCAGACAGGTCAAATAATCAACGGAAACAGGAAGATTATACCATTAAAATGCCGAGAAGTACTGGCATCATCCTCGTCCAAGCGGGTCATCCAGTGCAGGCGGCCGAATGTTCTAAGTAGAGCTCGGAGCAATCTAAGTATGCCAGAACAGAAGCGGTGAGAACCGCTCTCGGCAGAACACGGTTTGCAAAGCCGTCTGTGCAAATGGTAACCCCAAACCCTAAATGAACCTTTTCAATCAGCTCAACTAAATGACCACCGTAGATTTTCATGGAGCGAATCTGGAGCGTTCAATGCAGGCGTAATCCCGAGGTTGTGGCGGGCTAAGCTGTGGCATTTACTGCCTCAGCTACCACAGTCAGTTCAACAGGAAGTGTATCGGAAGAAATCCCGAGGAGTCCAACTGTCCTCGTCTGGATTGCAGATGGACCGTCCTCCGGATTAAATGTAGGAGATAGGTGGCAGCGAAAACGCCAAGCAACGTGGATATCCCGCCAACTCCAGAGTGTAAACCTTATAACAATTATCGCTTCCAGATATTAAGACTTAAGTTATTAAAACATTACAATGCGCAGTGATAATTTACCTCGAGCACATAATAATATGTAATACGAAATTGATATGTGTAAAAAAAAAATTTGTTACCGTGTTTGGGTAGTGACATATGGTATCAGAGCCCAGATATAGCACTGTGGCCTCTGGGCAGAACAGCAATGACAGACAAGGACACTGTGTTTAAAAAAAAAAAAAAAAATATATATAGCAAATAGTTATTACCGATAATACTCTTGAATGTTCCTTTCTGTTGTTGTACAAAGTACAGGATCCAGGTTTGAATACGAAGATATGAGGAGAGTAGATAACACAACACGATGACCTGTAATGGGACAGGGTGTACCTGGTCCAGAGAATAACCCAGAACTGTGGGTACAACTTGGAGAAGAAGCCAGGGTTACAAATCAAGCAATCCTGGAGACGGTGCAAGAACTGAAGAATGAAATGGCTCGTCTACGGGAGGACAATGCTCGGTTAACAATGGAACAAGAAAGAATCTTAAAGAGTTTGTCTGACAGACAAAATCAATTACCAGTTAATCCTAGTGCAGAACAGCAAAGGATGTCTGAAGAACAGAATCATCACATACCTCCCGAAGGATCAGAAGAACGAGAGGAACGCTCTGACAATGTATTTGACCAGCAAACCTCAAAAAGACAAAAAGTAGAATTACAAGGAGAATTCCGCAAAATTAAACCACCACATTTTGATGGAGAGCAAGAAGAAGCAGCGGAAGCCTGGATCATTAATATGAACAAGTATTTTCAGCTTTATGAATATGATAACAACCTTAAAGCACGACTAGCTATTTTTCAGTTACAAGGGAAGGCCACCTTATGGTGGGAGGAGGTGAAGATAGTAAAAGGAGTCACCGAACAGAATATTACATGGGACAGTTTTCAAAGGTTCTTTAAGGAGCGATATCTAACGGAACGTTTCTATGATGAAAAGGCGAGAGAGTTCCATGATCTACGGTTAGGACAGCAGACTATGGACGAGTTCATCACCCACTTTACTTCCTTACTTCGTTACGTACCGTATATAAGGGAAGAGAAGGCCAAGGTTCATAGATTTGTTAGCAGTTTGCCACCATATATGCGAGAAAGGATTGAGTTTGACAATCCAAAGTCAATGGACGAAGTAATTCGCAAAGCTAGAATTTGTTATCAACAAAGTAAACAGAAAGGGGAAACTGCTAACAGGAAATGGAATGAGAAGAGAGGCTTTAAGACAGTTGGAAACAGCAAAGGAAATCGCAGCAATGGAAGTAAGGGAAATGGAAAAGGAACAAATAGCAGATTTGCGTCCAGAACTTCATCTAAGTTTAGAACTACAAATGAGCCCAAGGGCAGTGAACAGCACCCAAGGCTGGATAATGAAGGTACAGCAAGACCTCTGGTGCAATGCTGGGGTTGTGGGGGACCTCACTATATTAAAAACTGTCCACAGCGAAAAGGAACTGAGCAATTATCCCAAATTCATGAAGCTTCAACAGTGGGCGAGGTTGGTCGCAGTATACCCACGATTAACGCGGCTCTAGAAGACCATCAGGCAGAATATCAACCAACCATGGTTGAATTTGAAGGTAAAATCTCAAACCTTACCATATCTGTTTTAATTGATCCTGGGGCTACATTAAGCTATGTAAGCCCAAAGGTAGTGGAACAATGTAGTTTACAATCTGTTAAATTCAAAAATCCTTGGCTAGTACAACTAGCTACTGGAGCCAAGCGACGGGTAACAGCCAAAATCAACAATTGCTCATTTACCATAGCAGACCAGCCAGTGACAGCTGATCTGAACGTACTCCCTCTCGGCTCCTATGACATCCTAATCGGAATGGACTGGTTAGAAAAACACTGGTCATTAGTGGATTGCAAAACCAAAGTTATTTATTATCAAGACCAGCAAGGAAACAGGAAAGAAATGCAAGGAATAAAGCAACCAGTGCAAGTTCACCCGATAACTGCAAACCAACTGATAAAATGTATACGGAAGGGGTGTCAAGTTTACGCTATTCAGGTGGGATATGTGGATTCCAAAGATAAGTCAGCTTCTTTGAACAGTATACCTATAATCCAAGAATTTACAGATGTATTTCCAGAGGAAATTCCTGGACTACCGCCACGAAGAAATATAGATTTTACCATTGAGCTGGTACCCGGAGCAGCACCAGTGTCACGAGCACCTTACAGAATGAGTATACCTGAACTGACAGAATTAAAGATGCAGTTGCAGGAGTTATTAGACAAGGAGTACATTCGGCCTAGTGTGTCTCCATGGGGAGCTCCAGTTTTATTTGTCAAGAAGAAGGATGGTACTCTCCGAATGTGTATAGACTACAGACAATTGAATAAGTTAACCATCAAGAATAAGTACCCCTTACCTCGGATCGATGAGCTATTCGATCAAGTGAAAGGCGCAACGGTATTCTCCAAGATTGATTTGCGATCTGGATATCATCAAATCCGAATTAAGGATGAGGACATCACTAAGACATCCTTTAGAACAAGGTATGGACACTACGAATTTGTGGTTTTGCCATTTGGGTTAACCAACGCCCCTGCAACTTTCATGTGCTTAATGAACAGCATTTTTCATCCATACTTGGACCGGTTTGTGCTGATATTCATTGATGACATATTAATATATTCACGTACAATCGAAGAACATTATGAACATCTTCGAATGGTATTACAAACCCTTCGAGAGCACCAGTTGTACGCAAAATTTAGTAAGTGTGATTTCTTCAAGGAGGAAATCCAATATTTGGGTCACGTGATCACAAAAGAGGGAATTGCAGTAGATCCGGAAAAGATAAAGGCCATAATGGACTGGCCTGTGCCAAAAGATGTAGCGGATGTCCGATCTTTCATGGGATTGGCTGGTTATTATAGGAGATTCGTGGAAGGTTTCTCCAAAGTAGCTTTCCCCATTACCTCATTACAGAAGAAAGGAAAGTCATTCCAATGGACCCCAAATTGCCAGAAACGTTTCGAGCAACTGAAGAATTTGCTCACCATGGCACCTATTCTCAGTATAGCAAATCCTAATAAGGATTATGTGGTATGTACAGATGCAAGTAAGGAAGGATTCGGAGGAGTCTTAATGCAAGAAGGTAGGGTGATTGCTTATGAGTCACGTAAATTGAAAGAACATGAACAGAGATATTCTGCCTATGACTTGGAACTGGCTGCTATTATACATGCTCTGAAGATGTGGCGACATTATCTTATGGGCAGGAAATTTCTGCTGCTCACCGACCACCATAGTTTGACCAACTATTTCAGCCAGCCTACTTTAAATGCTAGGCAACCGCGGTGGATGGACTTTCTAAGAGGTTTCGACTTTGATATAAAACATTTGCAAGGGAAAGCAAACAGAGTGGCAGACGCTTTAAGCAGGAAAATACAAAGTTTGTATGAAGTTTCCATTACTGGATGGAAAAACCCCTTCCTAGACATAATAAAAGAAACTTCAGACCAAGATGCAGAATATCAGCAGTTAAGACAGCAAATACAACAATCTGTCAGAGGGGACAGTCAACAAGAATATACGATAGATGACGCTGGATTAATCTACTTCAAGGAAAGAATATATGTGCCCAATCAAAGCAGAATTAAAAATCTGATCATGGACGAGTTCCACATCAGCCATTATGCTGGCCACCCGGGTTATCAAAAGATGATAACAATAATCCGGAAGGAATATTTCTGGCCAGGAATGAAGAGAAATATTGTGGAATACTTGGCACGGTGCTTAGAATTTCAGCAAATTAAAGCCGAACATCAGCATCCAGCAGGACTGTAACAACCCTTACCCATTCCAGAATGGAAATGGGAAATCATCTCCATGGATTTTATTATGGGGTTACCTAGAACAAAGAAAAACAATGATTCCATTATGGTAGTAGTGGACAAATTAAGTAAGGCTGCACATTTTATACCAGTGCAATTTACATACAGAGCTGCACAAATCGCCCACATTTTTATACAGAATGTGTTCAGATTGCATGGACTTCCAAAAACAATAATCTCCGATCGGGATGTGAAATTCACATCAGCTTTTTGGAAGACACTGTTTACTGATTTGGGTACTCATCTGAACTTTAGCACAGCCTACCATCCACAAACTGATGGACAGACGGAAAGAGTGAACCAAGTAGTAGAAGATATGCTAAGGGCTTATGTTATGCAACAACCCACACGGTGGGAAGAGTACTTACATTTGGTGGAATTTGCGTATAACAATGGGTATCATACCTCAACACAAATGAGTCCATTTGAGGTTATGTACGGACGAAAATGCCGTACACCCTCCAGCTGGGGAGGGCCTGAGGATAAATTAAGTTTAGGATCTGAAATGCTTAAAGAGATGGAGGACATGGTAAAGAGAGTGCGTGTTAATTTGAAGGCGGCTCAGGATAGACAAAAGAATTTCGCTGATCGGAAAAGAAGATTTAAGGAGTTCCAGGTTGGGGATCATGTGTATATTCGGATTCCAGCCAAGAGAAGTACATTGCAGTGGGCTGGTTGCGCTAAATTGGCGCCCAGATATTGTGGACCCTTTCAGATTTTGGCAAGGGTCGGACCAGTGGCATACCAGCTGGCTTTGCCAAGTCACATCCGGGTCCATAACGTATTCCATGTTTCAGTCCTAAGTATGACCCTAAGCATGTAATTCGATGGCAGGATATATAGGTGGGTTTATTGTTATAATAAAGATTCAGCAAGAATTCCATTTGAAACGAAACTAATTTGGGAATTGTGTGATGCAGGTCGAACCGGAAGGAGAAGTACTGGTCGAACCGCTGAGCATTCTCGACCAGAGAAAAGTGCAGCTGCGGAAATGAATTATTACCCAAGTTAAGGTACAATGGCGGCATTTTGTGCCTGAGGAGGCCACTTGGGAAGACCAAGAATTGATGAAGAAAACATATCTAGACCTGTTCATGACTGTAAGACACCGAGACGGTGTCTAATCTCATGGGGAGGAGATGTAATGGCCAAACAGTTATATGAATAATTTTCTAAATTACCATGCTAGGTAAATATGAAAACCGGAATTATTACTTTATTTATGTGGAAATGTTATTAGTTCAAATGATGGATTAAATAATATTGTAAATAGCCTTATGAGAAAAGTTATTTACTTCCTCTTGTCTAATTAAAAGAAACGGCTGCCAGCAAACAAGGGGCAGCCCTAACTACTTTTTCTTTCCATAGAAATGGAAAAAGAAAAGGGACCTGGGCTGTTAAGGAACAGACAGGAGAAAGTAGAGAGACAAGAACTAGAAAAAGGAGTACTATGTCTGGTGAGGACCAGATGGTACCAGCACTGCTGTGCGTTACTCTGCATTGCTATTAGCGTGCATCACCTTGCTGAAGGCAGTGGCCTGCAAGTGAGCTTGGGGGAGAGAATTAGATCTGAATGACTGATCTCGTGGTTGGGAGGATAACAAGCTTTAAATGAGTCTCTCTAGTTTGGAAGGGATCAGAAACTAAAGCAAGCATAGTACAGGTAAGTACATTATGACTACAATATTTATTGAGGAATTCTTTTTAAATCTGTCAGGGTTATTATTAACTGTAAATGAGATTTCATAGTAAATCTGTGAAGGTTATTATTAATTGTAAATTAGATTTCATAGTAAATCTGTGAAGGTTATTATTAACTGTAAATGAGATTTCATAGTAAATCTTTGTAGGTTATGATTAACTGTAAATGAGAATTTATGGTAAATCTATGAAGGTTACTATTAACTGTAATTGAGAGTTCACTGTAAGCCTGCGAGGGTTATTATTAATGGTAATGAGAATTAATTACAAATCTGTAGGATGGTTGCTAACAGTGAATAAGAAAATATACATAATGAAACTGAGTGAATCGGTTATCTATCCTATTGGATAAATCTGGTAGGGTATTCCTCAGTTTGAGTAATCATCGGACAAACTCAGAGGATATCACTGGGAATAACCAGTACCATATCGAAAATAAACCTGTAGATATAATACTATATATGGCAAACGTAGAACACGACCAAGTAAAATATAAAACATTACTATTCCATGCAAGTACTACATGAAGACAGCGAACAGTAGAGAGCTTGGTAAAATAAGAATTGGGTTCCATTATAACTTACAAACTAGCACATATAGCAACATTAAAGAACAGAATTGCAAGCCTTAATGCCGAGGAGCTTACTGGCCTTTAGTGTGCCCAACGCTCCTACTACGAGGCATAAGTAACTAGATTGAGCATGGTACAGATGCAAAAACAGAAAGAAATAACTGAAGACCTTATGTGACCGAGACGGGAACATCGGATATAATACACTTGAGAAAGGGAAACGACCTGTAAATATATATATATATTAACAGAGAGTCACAAAATAACCTTTGCAGTTAAACTATCGATGGAACCTTGTATACAATCAGAGGAAAAGCATATGCATGTTTAATCTATAAGTCGCGGACAGATTTCCTAGGGTAAAGAAATCATCAAAATAAGATATGCATAAACCCGGCGTAAGAATCTACAGAATGATTCGTAAACACAAATCGATAACTAGACGGATATTTCAACTGTAATTACAACCGACATTCATATTTAGGATTATAATGTTCGGAGTCGTTCTCCATGGAAAAATAGGAGTATTCTTGTAATACAAGGCGGCGAATGCTAAATATCGTAAAACCCTCATGAGAAAACCATACAGCAAGATAAATAACCAAGAAGCAATAATAGACCGCTCAAAACCAGAGACATTAACCTTAACCGACAATGCATTATAGGAGAGTCAAGTTTATATAAATAACAAAAGTGAATTACTGTATAGTCCTGGAATCAAATAATACACCGAACCAAAGGTTCCGGTAAAGTATAAATGAACAAGTCTTCCGACTGACTACAAATTATAAAACCACTCAGGGTTTCACAAATGAGACGAACCCCCCCAGTAACATAAATGCCCCGTCGAGAGCTTCACAGCTCGAGCAAGCCATAACGGAGCAGAATAGACTCCTGGCATTGAAAGAAACAAGGTTCAGGCAATCGAACTCGAGCTAAATAAATTGTAAGACCGTGGCTAGGGTAACTTACCCAGCATTCGTGGACGGATTGAAACCCTGTAAACGGATTGAAACCCTGTAAACTCCTGTCATCGCAGACCTCCATGCCTGGTATCCTGGAACAGAAACACATTGCGCCAACAAATTCATTCTACCATGGTAAACAAACGATAGAAGAAATTTCAGACCTGTTAAAAACAAACAACAGTCACTTGGGGTAGAATGGGAGTTATACCATTAAAACGCCGAGAAATATTGGCATCATCCTCGTCCAAAGAGGGTCGTCCAGTGCAGGCAACGGATGGTTCTAGGCGGAACTCGGAGCAGGCTAAGTATGCCAGGGCATAATCGACCGAGAACTGTTCTTCGAGAGAACGCTGTTTGCAAAGCCGCCCTTGCAAATGGCAGACCCAAACCCTAAGTGAACCTTTTCAATCAGCACAAACTAATTACCACCATAGATTTCATAGATCAGATCTGAAGCGTTCATTACAGGGATGATCCCAAGGTTGTGGCGGGCTTAGCTGTGGCATTTACTACCCTCAGCTACCACAGTCAGTTCCCCAAGAATTGTATCAGAAGAAATCCCGAGAAGTCCAACTGTCCTCGTCCGGACTGCAAGTGGATCGCTCTCCGGATTCCCAAGTTTGTTAGAGTAATTTAGTAATAAAGTGCAGGGGACAGGTGGCACCGGGAACGCCAAAGTGATGTGGCCGTCCCGCCAATTCTAAAGTGTAAACATTATAACAATTATCGCCTCCAAATATTAGTGCTTAAATTATTAATACATTATAATACGCAGGTGATATTTTTACCTCAAACACATAGTAATATGCAATGTGAAGTTTGATACATGTGGTAAGTAGGGAATTTTTTTTTTTTGTTTACTATGTATGGGTAGTGACATATGGTATCAGAGCCCAGATACAACACTGTGGCCTCTGGGTAGAACAACAATGACAGACAAGGACACTGTGTTAAAAGAAAATATAGCAAATAGTTATTACCGATAATACTCTTGAATGTTTCTTTCTGTTGTTGCACGAAGTACAGGATC
>APFE030505529.1:5094-20576 GCA_000404065.3 Pinus taeda
AACCGTAAAACTGCTTATACACCTTAGCGATCAGAAGATCACCAAGGACTTCCCGTACTGCAGTCAATCTTCCCGAATGCTGTGTTCAGTGCATTACGGTCTGTAGGGTGGTAGACTCGGCTTCCTATGGATCAAAGGTTGTAATCCTATAGGGGTCTCCCAATTTATACGCGACGGTACGTGGGAGCACAATCCGTACTGGTACCTGTCGTTTCACCGTGGAGGAATCACCCAACCACTCGACGATAAACCACTAGGCTTAACGACGTTGGAACACGTCTCTAGCCTAGACCTCTAAAGTATGAGCGTTAAATTCCAATGCGTTGTTAGGTTCATTGAATAAATTTTATTGTTGATCTTTAATTAAGTTTCAGTTTCTGGCCTTAGCGAATGTAATCTCTCGAAAAATCCTAAATGCAACTACATGCAAGAACTGTATTCATTTTGTTTGGATGAAATCTAGCTACAGGAGAGTTAAGAGGTTCATGCGAACAAAACGATGTCCAAAAAATTATAATGCAGCTAATCAATAAGAAAGGAAAAATCTTTTCTCTTTTTCTTCTCTTTTAAAGCAAAAAACTAACATAACATGCCTAATTGATGAAAACAACAAAAACTTTTTCTTTTCTCTTTAAAAAAAAATGATAATGCACTTAAAGCATTTCAAGAGATATTCACTATCAGATAATTGCTTTCAAAGAATCTAAAAGCCAGTTTTGAAACAAACACAACAACCCAACAAAGCAAAGGAAAAACAAGATTTTCATGTAACTACGTAAGCTAAGTTATCACGAAATCAAGGAAAAATAAGTGAGCTACAAGCGAGATGTTTGCAACATGAAGTGCAAAAAAATCATATGACCACCAGGAGAATATAAAAGTCTGACGATAAAAGAACCGGATATATAAATCATCAATCCCACGGGAGGTTTGATAACACAAAGAAACAAGATGTGAAATCGGTAGGCAATGGCAAACAACCGAAGGACAAGACACCCCCAGCCAGTTATCAATCTAACAGACTCCCAGAAGGCATATACATGGCAAAAAGACCAGACCCAGGCATCAGATACTGACAAACAGGCTTATAAACAGACTTAACCAGTGCGGCGCGACTGTAAGCCTGCAACTCGCGCTAAACAGAGTGTAGCGCGAGTTTTCCGAAAGCAGATCGCGCCCAGTAGCGCGACTGTTCAGAGAAAAACCACGCTGGCGGGAATTTGCCAGGCAAAAAGACAGAGGCTTGGTTTTTATAAAACTAGACAGAGCCAGTGAGTGAAGGATAGCAAGAACTCCAATCAAAGAAATTGTTCAGACAAGAAAATGACTGAAAAATGACATGCGAAGCAAGATTGATACTGTCTAGTTTGTAAATCAACCCGGAGATAGACTGAAGTGGCGTTGATCTACTTCACTTCCGCATAGCGGAAGTGTTTCGAAGGCTGCCTGGCCGTTCTTCAGGCTTCGTCCACGATTTACAAATCAGACAATATAACACAAACAACAATAGACAAACTCCCCAGTGGAGTCGCCAATTTGTTTCGGAGGTAAATCCCCTCTGCGGACAGAGGCGATCCCACTAGCCCCACAGGGGTCTAGCAACAATCATACACGCTGCATGCAAGTTCCTAATTGTACAATTTGAAAGTCGATCAGAAAGACCAACCTGGGATCCAACGCTGTTTGCTGTGGGAGAAGTGTCGCTCCTGTCCTCTAGCTCTGGCCGATCACTATCCTTGCGCTCCACGCATGGACACCTGCACAAATGAAGAACAGCCCAAAAACAAGCGTAAAATCCGATATCATACAATTATATATCAGTCAAGCAGGATATAATTCAAATATCACCAATAGAACATGTGAATGGAACCATAATAACAGTCGCTTATCATTCAATAGAAAAGAGAGAAGAATTGCAACCACTTAAGGCTTGACGCTGCAAATCTCCTCCAGCTGGGTCAGCAGTCTAACATGTCTTGCAAAGTCACTTTCTCTCTCAACAATCCGGCAGCATAACCTCTCTTTCAGCTCTTAAGAATTCTCTAGCTCATACTATCACTCTCCCTAACTTGTTAACTCTTAGCACTAGCCTGTTCAATGTGGGGAGACAGGCATTTATAGATGGGGGGAGAAGAGATATGCGTTGTATGTGGACACCTTCTGAGATTTTGTCATTGTCCCAAAATAACCATTGAGCTGGGTTGTCTTGGATAGAAAAGGCGACACCCGACTGCTTTTATGGGATTTTTCCTCAGGGAACTGGGTGAGTTCTGGAGGAAAAACATTCCAGTGCGCGCTGGCCAAAAGTCATGCCCAAATTGTGTGGCGCGGGCCGTGCTCTATGAAAGAGCGTCTATGGGCGCGCCCTCTTTGTAGGAACTGAGCCATTGGCGCGGGTTAGACACTGTGGACCCGCGCTAATGGAAAAAAGGTATCTTCCAAGGTTAATCTTCAAAGGGTGTTTTCAGGGTTATTGAAATTCATACTCGGTTGTACCTTACTCTACTTTCTGTTAATAAAGATAGATGACTACTCTTATGGTTCCATTTCCATTTGTTCAATGAATGATTAATGCAAATTGTATCTTTCCTGACCGATACATAGTTGTTGTTAGTAGATGTTACGCTTGTGTTTTCTCTCTTTGCTTGTGCAGGTGTTCGTCCGCGAGGATAGCGGAGAATTGTGATCGGCTGGAGCGAAGGAGCAAGAGGATTATCTCTTCGACAAACATAGCGTTGGAATCCAAGTAGGTTTCTCTCACCCACTTGTTAATTACAACTAGGAACCTGCGGTGTAGCATTATTCGATTGTTGCTAGACCCCTGTTGGGCTAGTAGGGATCGCCTCTATCCGTAGAGGGGATTTACCTCTCCAACACCTGGCATCCCCGCATTTGGGCTCTGCCTTCCTCCCTCTTCCAGTTCTGTTGCTGGCTCTTTTTCCGCCCCCTGGTTCTCATGGTTGGGAGTGACTCCTCCTAGCTGCAAGACTCGAATGAATAAGCTGTGATTTTCGCTTCCCTAATATTTGAAAATGGTGCCCCACGAAACAAACCCATAGCATCCAAGTTTGTTAAAATACTAGCTGATATTCCATAAATCTCTTTACCTCCTAGTCTCCCAAGGAAAGCAGCTATTTCTCTAGCAGAGAGAGGTTTGGTTGGTCAATTTACTGGACTGTGGTCCTCCCCTAGAGCTGTTCAAAAATGGTGGAGCGTAACTGGAGCACGAACATTCAAGGGAAAATCGCAATAAGATTTTGTGGCAGAGGATATTATACATTTCTCTTTGAAATCAAATAAGACCGAAACCTCATTTTCAGAAGTGGCCCTTACTTCATGGACTCAAGAGGTCTCTACCTGAATAGATGGTCCCCAGATTTTGATCCAGAAATGGATGTCCCTAATGCAGTCTCGGTCGGGGCCCGTTTGCCTCACCTCCCTCTCCACTTTTGGGGAGAGGAATTGGTCAAAGAAATAGGAAATGTTGTTGGAAAATATATTGACAGATGTGAACCAAAGGAAAATATGCACGCCTACGCCAGGATCTGCGTAGAGGTTGACTTAGGGAAGGGCCTCCCGGAAGCAATCAAGATCAAAGTGGACCAGTGGACCCATATTCAGTAGTTGGACTACAAACAAATCCCGTTCAAAGGTAAGGTATGCCATGAATACGGTAATTCTGCTAATAGATGTAGCAAACTAAAAGAAACTGAAACGACTGAGAATGTAGAAGCTAATGAAGATACATGGTGTTACACAAAATATTGTCACCATGACTTTCTGTAGTCAGTGTGAGTCTATCGCCACTCATACTGTCCTCCTTTGCAAGTCTCAAACCTCAGCTCTTCATGTCAAGCTTTAAAAATGAGAGAAAGTCCTTGAAAATCAATAAACTTTGGTTCCCCACTTTCTCTTACCATTACCTGTGGTCCCGCACCCCTTGGTCATGTTACCTGCGGACCTGCCCGGTTTGTCTCTAAAGGCGTGGGTGCGGACCCCTATAAAATTCAAAAAGGCGCAAGTTTATTCTTAAAAACTCACTTTGGGTTAATTCTGGACGTCTCTAGAAGGAATCTTGACGTGGTTGGTTCGCTCCTAGGTGGTTCATGCATCCCATAACTAAAGGAGCTAACCCCTTGATGAGAGGAGCTTATCCCTTTGAAGGAGGGCTCTATCCCTTTGAAGGTGGACCTAGTAATTTCCCTCCTTTTCACTATAAATTAAGGCATTGGGCTGGTTGCTAGGGAGGTTGAAAGCTGAAATTTTTTTAGGGTAAATGCTGTTGGAATTGAGACTTCCTAGTTAAGCTTCAGAGGAGAGATTACATACCTTTTGGCTTCTTTGGGAAGAGAGTGAAACTTTTCAAAGTAGAGGAGATTCTTGCTGGACCCTGGGAGGAGCTTGTACAACATCAAGGCACCAAGGTTGTAAAGTTCTTCTTTGATTAAAGTTAATACAATCAGATTCATTTTTCTCAATAAATTGTCTTACATGGTTTATTTCATGAATTCCTTGATCATCATGATAAATATGGTTTATTATATTGGCTTTTCAGATTCTATTTGATATGTGTGCCTGTTTGTGTTTGTAGATTCTTTAAAATGGAGCTCATTTGGATCAACGGAGCGTGGCTTCCATAAACTAGCACTGGACTCGATGTAGGCCTAAAACATCTACTAGCCTTTATTTATAAATCACATATTTAGAGAAAGATAGAATTTGTTTGGTTTGCTTGTCGCTAGATATCCATAAATACTAGGGAGGCCGGTCTTGTCCGCAAAAACGACTTATCCGGTGGACAAAATGGCGACTCCACTGGGGACTTGAATTTTTGGTTTTTACCTTTTCTTTTACTTTGACTTGAGAAACTGTTTCTTTGTTAGTAGAATTGAGGCTTCTGTGATCCATCATAGTTATAAGAAGAATTTCGGCGTAAATCACATATAGAAGACAATTGTCGACGCGTTTCGAACCAACCAGTGTGGTTCATCATCAGGACACGTTGAAGAAACAGATCCAGTCCAACAAGTTAAATAGTTTGAGCAGAGACTCCAACGGCTAACAAGATAAACGGACTTGAGGCCCAGGTCAAATAATTAATATTATTATTATTTTTAGAACTAAGATAAATTAGGTAAGAATAAGTAAATAATTTATTTATTTATTCAAATTTAAATAATTAAAAATATCATATATAAATTTATAATAGGATTAAAATTATATAAATAAATACCAAAATAATCAAGAATGTGGTAAAAAAAAAAAAAAAAAAATTAATTACTAATTACCATTCTTGTTAATATTAATTCTTATTCTTATATATAAAAATAAAATAAATAGAAATGGTTAGTTTAATTATAATAATTCATTATTTTACTAAATTGTTATATATATGTATATACATAAATATTCTAATAATAGTAGATAAATTATTTAATAATACTTACATATATAAATATATTATAGTTTTTGCTTGCTATGTGGGATTGGGTAGGTTCTGTAGATATTGAATTATTTTTTGTTTTTCGTGCTCTTGGAAGAGGACCACACCCTCTATTTGTAACACAGTGCGGACATCCCCACACTTTTTCTTTACATACAGAGCGGTACCGCACCTGGGTATACCGGGAGCCTGCGGACCCTGTCAAAATTTTGAAAAACTTAAAATTTTCTCATTTAGTCAGCTTAGGATTTGTTTATGTGTTTTTAGCCTCTACCCAGATATGCACGTGTCTTGTCAGAAAATTTTCGTAGGTTAATTCCATTGGCATTTAGGTTTTAGGTGAAATTTCTAGAAGCTTTGTGTGCCTGGCTTGATTTTTGTTTGGTCTTTGTAGTAACTCAGAGCTTAGAAACCTTAGAAACCTCAGATCACCCTGGTTTTTGCTGGTCTTCTTATGAGTTTGACCGATTTGTAAAATCTGCCTTTGTTGAGGAATACATCTTGTTTTTCTCTTTGCGAAGCTTCGAAAGAACTTGTGTTGAAAGTTTTGGATTTCATTTTTAAAAAAGAAAACAAAAGCTGATTGTTTTTTAATTAATTTGTGATTCTGGACAAATTAGTCCTTAGTTTGCTCATAACTAAGTAAAACATCCTTGAAAAGAAATCTTGTAAGCTTTTACTTCAATTAGCTTTTTAGAATTTATAGATCTAAAGATTAGATTTTTCAATAGTTCTGAGTGTTTATAAAAATTAAAAAAATCTCTTTTAAAAAAAAGTTTGTTTTTGTAGTATTTGAGTGTTTGAAAAGAAAGGGAAATTTTCGTGAGCATAACTAGTTGTCTCGTTTTGAGTTTGTTGGAAAAGACAAAAAGTTCTTCTTTTTATTTGTTTGTTAAGGAAAGATTTGTTTTACAAGCATTTGCATTCTCAGCTCTTTCTTTAGCTAGAAATTTATTGAAGGGAAAGGATTGTTTATCATCTTAAGTGCATTTTTAGTGATTTGGAGTCGAGTCTTCACACCATAAAGTTTCATCTCCGCACCTTTTGCCTTAAGAAAAAACCAATAAAAATAACGCTTAAAGTAAAATCTATCTAGCAATCTTTTTATTTCTAGGGTTTTTTATCACCAACATAGCTTAGGCTAGTATCTTGGAGTAGGGAATAATTAACTCTCCAAGATAGTAAAACAAACAAGTAGCTATATCTTGTGGTAGGAGATAAATTCTAATTGTTACATCTATGCTCTGGGAAGCTCCTCTTAAAGGAGTCAAGCACGAGATCGTGTCTAAACCAGTGGGGTAATCAATCCTTCCTCATTGGGAACGATACAAGATATACACGTATTAAAAACGGTAAACCTCAGATTAACCATTGTCGAGGAGCCTGGGGTCACTTGTTGGTAAACCTTGGATTATGTCAAGGAGCCTTCAAGGGGATTGAGCTTGCTACTCTACCCTTGCGTGTGTATTGGATCACAGACTGTTCCCCCACGTATATTTGTTTCTGTTGGTAACCATAGTGACCATAATCTATAGGGTTCTTTCCTAAGGTGATGGTGGAGGGAAGATCCCACTGTACCTGGAGCAGACATCGGTTAGACTCACTTGGAGTTTCTGGGGGGTTCTCTTCACTCGAGACGGTTTAGTGGAGAAACTTGTGCCAGTCTATTCATTATGCAGGTTGCTGGGGTAACTGTTCCAACTGCTATTTTTGTATTGAATTCTGCGATTTTGGATTTCATCACCAACTAGTGTTTTTGGTACAGAAAGTTACTGTTTGTGCGTGGTTTTACCTCCTAGATTCTTTAGGCGTGTGATTCAAAATTGTTTGGTTCTTTAGAGACTTTAGGTGGTTTTCATTGAGATTTTTCTTTGTTTGCGTGTGAAGTAGTTAAAATATTTAATCGTGGTTGAATTACCGAGGAAGTCCCGTAGACTTCGGGGCCAACCTCCTGAGTTTTCATCGAGCCAGCTTGAAGGGCTACGAGCCCTTGTAACTTCTAGTGACAGTAGAGTTGGGTCACCTGAAGAAGGAGCGTCTTCTTTAGTTGTACATCCTGATTATCAAGTGCAAGCACCAGAGTATATTTTAGAACCTGTTTCTTTTTCTGAAGTTACTGGTAGTTTTTCTTCTACTAGTGAATTAGCCGAGGAACCCGAAATATATGAACCTGAAATTGAACCTCCTGCTACTCCAACATCAGGATTTGCCTCTCCAACTTCGAGTGGTCCTGGTTCACCCAGGGTAGAAAGAGTCATTAGCCAAAATGTTCCTTCTGGACTTATTGCTATTGAAGAACTTGTTACTCCGGAAGAAGGTATACCTATCCCTGAAAATCAACCAGCTATAGAACTTAGGGAGCGTGAATCTATCTTTTACGGTCCCCCTAGGAGGGACACTTGGTATCTTTTATTGAATATTTTTTGGAAAACTTGGGACTAAGTTTTTCACCACCTCACATTCCTTTTCATCCAACACCTAGGGTTTATTATCCTCCTTTGAATATGTCGAGACAGTCGTCCATGTTTTCTCAATCTCCAGAAACCTTTTTATATGGCGGTCCTTCTGTTCCCTCTGGGTATCAGTCTCTTATTGGTACTTTTTCGGGAGCATCTCCTCAACCTGTTGAAAAAGGGTTATTAACTGGTAATAACGGAACTAAGCCGTTGAGTGTAGAAAATATTCTTATGATGTCAGGTACCATTCCAAATCCACAACCTCAAGGTGGCCAGTTACCGCCTGAGGGATAGCCTCAAGGTCCTCAATTATCGCCTGGGGGGCAATCTCAAGGTACCCAATTACCGCCTGGGGGGCAACCTCAAGGACAGTACATACCTACGGGACAGTACATTCCTCAAGGTCAACCCCAGACTCAGTATGTACCTTAAGGTCAACCCCAGTATCAATACATGCCTCAAGGTTATCAACCTCAAGGTTAGTACCCAACCCAAGCCTTCCAACCACCTTCCGGTCAATCATTTGTCCAAGGAACTGGAAATGTACCTTTGAACTATCAACCCTACCCTCAACTCGGTTATGGTCCTCAATATGCTCAACCTTCTATGGGTCCATACCCAGGAATGAACTTACTGTGGGATCCATCTCAATCTCAATAGATCTTACAACCGAATGTGCAGTTGTCATCTCAATCAGGACAACCCTTGGTTTCTGGTTCAACCTAGCAACCTGTCCAGCCTACTATTCAAACCTCTACACCTTCTATAGTTTCTCAGCCTGGGCCTAGTTCGCCTCGAACTCCACCTCAAATGACTGTTGCAACTGCTGCAACATCTGTTCCATCTACCCCACCTACTTCTGGAGTATCGACAGCTCCGGTTTCTACTATTCCTGCATCAATTCCTCAAGCATCTTTACCTCAGTCTGGACCTACAATTCAGACTTTGGTTCAAATTCCTGTAGGAAAACTTGGTCCAAGTACGGTTGTCACAAGTCAACCTCAATTTACTTATCAACCGTACCAGGGACAGTACCAATTCGGTCTTTGAGTTACCGCGAGCCATTTTTTATAATTTTAGTCAGCTAGCTACTTCATTTTTAACTCATTTTCAGTTGCTTGTTAGATATGACAATGGCACAGAATTATTAACTTCATTAAAATAGTCAACGTCCACTTACATTTCAGATCACATTCATGAATGGAGACGTCGACGGCGTTTAGTGAAGGTTTTTATTCCGGATCAAATCTTAGCAGAGTGGTTTGTTAAATCTTTATTACCGAAAATCACTGAGGATGTAGCTAAGGGAGGAGTCGTTACTGAAGAGCAAGTAATTGCTCAAGCTCAGTACCTTGACCTAGTTTATACGCATTTAGGTACGTTACACGAGAAAATCCCTGACCTTCCTAAACAAAATCAAATAACTGCAGCTCCTTCACGGTCTCATGCCGCTGATGGTATGATTGGTACAGTTAATACCAAAAGTAAGAAGAAATCTTCCAAGAATTCTTCTCCTATAATAACTTTACCATATTCCCCGACAAGAGATTCTTCTGTGGAAAGTTTTGCCGATATTCATGTTGTAGAGTCATCTACAGCCAAATCAAAATCCGACGGTAAAAAGAAAGGGAAGAAGAAAAATAAAACAAATAAAAATTCGAAAGAGAAACCAGAAAAAACGGAATCTACTGATGAGAAACGTAAACCTCATTATCCTTGTCTCATTTGTGATGAAGAGCATTTTACAAGAGACTGCCCTCATCATGCTGAGGTTGCGAAAATCGTCAAAGGTTCTCAAATGCCTGCTGTTTTGAAGGATCCTTTTCCTAGTCAAGACAGTAAGATGATATGTTCTTCCTCAAATGCCTCAGAAGAACCCATAATGATGATGTCCCATGTTAGGATTGTGACACGATCGCAAGATTATGGAAGTAAAAGTCCTGTTGGTGGTAAGGAAGCAAAATCTTCTAATTCGAACCCATCAACTTCAACTCCCGGTTCCGATCCGCTACAAATCGAGAAACCTAACCTAGACTTAGTAATCAAACTGCCCGCCAAGGGTATACTTCGAAAGTCAGCTTTCAATCCACATGTGAGATCTACTCAGATCTATAACATTGTTGAAGATTTGGCTATTTCACCTTCAACAATGTCGACTTTAGAGGTGCTGCAATCATGTCCAGCACAACGTAAATTGCTATTATCGGCTATAGGAGCTGTTGATATTCAGGACTCAAACCTTATAATTTTCGATCTAGAAAATAGTACACCTTGCTTACCTCATCAAATGGCTTTCCAGATTCTAGTGTTAGTAAAAAACAGACCTTGCTATAGGATTGTGATTGATGAGGGAGCCTCAACGTGTATTATGTTGATCCAGTGTTGGAGATTGCTTGGTTCTCCTACACTTCATCAATCCCCGACGATTTTAAAGGCTTTTGATGGCCATGGGTTCCATATTTTTAGCATTCTACAGGATTTACCTATAGGGGTTGAAGGAAAAACTGTTAATCTAGATGTGGAGGTGGTTGATGCCCCTCTAGATTACAACCTTCTCTTGGGTCGTAGTTGTTCTTACGCTATGACTGCTGTTGTTTCTTCAGTCTTTCAGCTTATAAAGTTTCCTCATAATGGAAAGATCGTAACTATAGACTAGCTAACTTACTTTTCATCCGACCCAGCCTCTTCTGAAAGTATCCAGCATGTCGGCAAAACAACTATCCCTTATAAGGATGTCGGAGTAGGACTAGTTAAAGATTCTGGTTTACTAGGAGCTTTTTCCTTTCCCCCTCCCAACGTGTCGCCTTCTACTGCAACCATTCATATGATTTCATTATACATTATTGTTTATGATGATCCTTGGATCTTACCTTCCGAATCTGAGATAGATTCATTTGGTGATGCTATGCCTTTGAGTCCATATGAAATTGCGTATCAGGTCGTACAGTCGTTTTCCGACCCTTCTTCAACCGAAATTGACTTAATGAATGTAGTCCATGAAGAATCACTTTCAACATCAAACTCAGACTCAACAACTTTTTCTGAACTTGTTCACATTGATGAGCAAATTCGTGAAATCTTGTGTGTTGATGATTTACCATGGGAAGATCTTCATCATAGATCTTCGTTTTTACCCGAGATTGATCACTTTGAAAATGATTTTTCATCTATTTTTACGACTGATTATGTCAAGGAACCTCAGAATCCAATGAAAAATCCTGATTCTAAGTTAATTTGGGAAATATTTCTCGAACTATTCCTATTGACATTTCAGTTAAGCCTGGAATTGTTGAAAACATTCATATAGGTGCCTCTTGTACGGAAGATGAAATTCAAACATACAAGGCCCTATTTCAAGAATTTCGGGATGTGTTTGCCTGGTCATATGAGGAAATGCCAGGAATTGACCCAATAATTGTTGTTCATGAAATCAAAACTTACCCAGATGTTAAACCCGTCCGGCAACATTTGCGTCAGATCCACCCGCGAAAAGCTGCTGCTATTAAAGCAGAAGTTGAGAAATTACTTAAAGTAGGTTTCATTTATCCAAGTCTATTAACGGATTGGGTATCAAATATTGTTCCTGTTAACAAAAAGCAAGGAACAATAAGAATATGTATCGATTATAGGGATATTAATCGAGCCTGTCCAAAAGACAATTACCCAACCCCCTATATCGATCAAATCATTGATGATTGTGTTGGGAGTGAAATATTCTCCTTCATGGATGGCTTTTCCGGATACAATCAAATAAATATTCTACCTGCTAATCAACCAAAAATGGCTTTCATTTGTCCATGGGGGACATTTTCTTATTGAAAATTACCTTTTGGGCTCAAAAACACCGGTGCAACTTTTCAAAGAGCCATGTCTTACGCGTTTCATGACATTAAGCACATTGTGCAACCCTATCTCGATGATTTACCTGCTCATTCATTACATCAAGATGATCATCTCATCCATTTACGAGCAATCTTTATGAGGTGTAGGCATTATCGAATTAGGTTGAATCCACATAAGTGTGTTTTTTGTATAGAAACGGGTCAGTTACTGGGATTTGTTGTTTCGAAAGCCTGCATTCGCGTCGATCTCTCGAAGGTTGAAGCTATTGTCAAATTGCCTCCTCCTTCGACTCTTCGCCAACTCCAAAGTTTGGAAGGGAAAGCAAACTTTTTACGTCGATTCATTCCTAACTACGCCGAGATCACAAAGGGTTTTACCAGGTTGTTGAAACAGAATAATCCATTCTTTTGGGATGAGATAGCTGACAAATCTTTTGATGCATTAAAACACACATTGACCCATGCACCGTTATTGCATCCTCCCAACTACAACCAGGACTACTTCTTATATCTCGCCGCCTCACATTCCACCATCGAAATGGTAGTAGTTCAGGAAGATGAATTCGGTAGTGAACATGTGATATATTACCTTAGTCGCACTTTGAATCCAACTGAGCTAAAATATTCACATGTGGAGAAATTGGCCCTGACAGCTGTTCAAGTTGTCCAACGTTTTCGTCATTACATTTTACTACGCAAAACTACTGTAATTTCCGATTGCAACCCTATGATCTATATTTTGACCAAACAATTGCTAGGGGGCAAGTACTCCAAATGGATTGTGATCTTGCAGGAGTTTGACTTGGAATTTGAAAAATCTAAGTCAAAGAAATCTTTAGTTTTTGCAGAGTTTATGTGTGACTTCCCGTGTGCTGATACTAAAACTGTGGCGGAAGAGCCCATTGCGGATGAATCCTTGTTTCTAATCAGCACTCTTGATCCATGGTATGGAGATATCATAGTTTATCTCCAGACCCAATCCTTTCGGCCTGAAATTTCAAGATCTCAACGTCGGAAAATACAATTCCAATCCCAACAATTCAAAATTGTTGGAGATACACTTTATCGTCGTGGGGTGGACTCTGTTTTCTGACGTTGTTTAATTCATGAGGAAGTGTTGATGCCTCGAAAATCGTTGCCATTGGGGAAAACCCCCCGGTCCGGACCTTAGTGCAGCTCCTTTTCCGTTTGGTGTGGTGGCTCCGACTGGGGATAATGGGACCAGTTTCCCAACAATAGATGAATGGGATGAATGAATACTTTGTTGATAACAGTAATGGTGAATGAATATCTAAAACTATTGACAGAAATGCAATAAAACTATCCCGGGAATCTATTTGAACATCTAAAGCGTAGCTTTTGATGTTCTATATCCAAAAAAAATACAATTATATAGATGACTGCATTTATATGGACATAGATATTAAATCATTTAAAATGGCTGCACCTAAATAGTTAAGCACAGCGATCAAAATAATACTACTAAAACTTTAAACATTCATACTATTAACGCATACATGATGAATAGTAAGGCATATCATCTAAACATCCAATAGTGGTATGAGTAAGATTTCCTGTCGTTATGCATGCATACAATTAACAGTAGCAAGAATAAATACACAACAAAATAATATACTCAGAATGAATCTAAACAAAAGATAAAAATACCAGTTGAATAGCAAGTCACTCCCGATATGAATCGCTACGTATGGCTTTCACTTAGATGCATCAACATTCCTCAAATCAACGACAGTAGTTCACAATTGAATTAAGAAACTTTCTTCATTTAAATAAAAGCAGCTGGTCGAGTTTCATAAAAGAATAGAGGCTGAAGCACAATAGTGCAAACTTCAGTCTGTTAAGTCTTATACAAAATTTTACGACCCCTTCTAAATGCATGAAAGGGTCTATAAATACTAAACTAATCTAAAATATCTACGAAACAAAAATGCTAATTATTCTGATATCAATAACTTCTTTGTTGCTATTTTCCCTGGCAGACTAAAGAGCTGGGTGATGACTCATTCTGTCGGCTGCTTATCTTTAGACCTTAGGTGATGAATGTCGAGCATCGGCTGAATCTCTGGCGGTTTGTTTGTTCGTGAGCTGAGCTGGGTGGCAAATGTGGCATCTTGGATTTCAGGGATCATGTACTGAACAACATCGGTCAAACATTTAATGGCGGCTCGTTGTTCATAAGGCTTAATGAGGAAATGCCAATATGTTTCTATGCTTAGGCTGTTAACCCCGGCGATTAACTTTCCTCTGTTCTCTAACTCTGGGTAAGATAATTGTTCCAATGTATGAGCTGTAATTACCTTTCCGGGTGTACACTGGGTAACAATGTTTGATAAGTAAAGTGTATCATTAACCAGATCAATCAGATTGTTAGAAGTCACTGTGCTCCTTGAAGCTGCCCTTTCTGCTTTCATTACCTGTGTATGCCATTCTGTGAATAATATGTTTTTATGAACTTCAAGTATTTTTGGTAAATTAGAATCTTTTCCTTCTTTTGAATCTTGCCATTCAAGGTGTGCTGTGATAATTTCATCGGCTTGATTCAACTCATCTCTTGCCTTTTCTACTCGATCGCTTACAATTGTGGCTAATTCACAAAGTGGTTCTGCTTGAGCAAGGTATTGAGCTAATATTTTAACTTGCGATATAAGCACATTGTTAACTATCGTTGCTTCTTTTCTGAATTCTATTACCTGCGAATTTCCTTTGAAATTATCCAGTTGTGCTGTAATCTGGGCGATATGCTCATCCTTATTTTTCAATAATTGCTCATTTGCTTCCTTTAATTGTTCCAAAGCCTCTTTCAACTCATTTTGTCTATGGATTGCCGACTGATTGATGCTCTGTTTTTCCTCCTCCCATTGTTTAGTCAATTGCTCATTCATTTGTTGTTGTTGCTCTAACTGTGCCTCGGTTTGTTTCACCTTTTGTTTCATTGCTGCCAACTCTTCTTGTAAAGTGGAAATTTCTTGCTCTCTAGTTTTAAGCAAAAGACTTACCTCTGATGCCTTGTCTATAGTAGCAGCTGAATAGGCTCCAGCATACTGTGAGAGTTTGGTTAGATCATCGGAGGGGTCTTGTTTCTGCTTCCATACTACATTGCCCATGATGGTTGACTCGGGAAAGATAGAAGGTTGATCAGGCCTTTGTCTCTTTCTCGACCGTTTTACTACGGCTTTATATTTTGGGTTGTAGAAGACATTCAAAGGGGGAATATCTTCTACCTGTAGCATGATTTGTTCACTAGGGCTTTTCGGAATAATTTCCACATCTTTTGATTTTGGTGTAGCGCTGGTTATGCTTAAACCCTGAGATAAGGTTTTACCCTGTTCAGTGCTGCTTTTGGGAGTATCAGTGCTCTGCGAATCTTTATTTCCACCGATGATGGTGCTGAAATGTTGCCATTCCTTTTGCAATTGAGGGTTTGTGACAACACTTTTATTAATATCGGTGGCGCTTTGTTTAGATTGGGATTCTCTAAGCAGTTGCTCTTGCTTTTCTCTTTCTCTCTGCTCCTGTTCTTCCTGTTGTTTCTCTGCCTGTTTCTTCTCTGCCTGCTCTTTTTCCTTCTCTTTCTGCTTCTTCTCTGCCTGCTCTTGGCGCTGTTTATCTTCCTTCTCTTTCCTCAAGCGTTCTTGTTGTTCTTGTTTCATCTTCTCTTCTCGATGTTTCCTTTGTTGTTCCTCCTGCTCTTTATTACTGGTCTATATTGTAGCAGGAGGC
>APFE030505552.1:0-49141 GCA_000404065.3 Pinus taeda
AATTTAATTTATAATTAATTTATCATTTATTGGTATATAGAATTAGCCACTTTGACTTATATATACCTTGATATTTATGTATTTTTATATATTTAATAATGTTTATATTTAACTATTAATTACTCTAATTTTTTAGATACAAAATTTTTGATAACTAATTATTAATGTAAATTAATTTAGGTTATAATTTATTTTAATAGATATAAGTGGTTAAAAAGGGTCCGTTCACTTTTAAGATTTTAATTAACCTAAATCAATTTTGTAATTAAATATTGGTTATTTCCCTAATCCAGTTAAATCTAGCCATTGTCAATATAGCTGTTACCTGGTCTTGGAATACGGTCATTGGAGTTTCTGCTCTATCTATTTAATCATACTAAGCCTCATCTGATCATTCAACTAGTCCTGACGATGAACCACATTTGTTGGTTCGAAACGCATCGAAAAATGAAATTTCTTGTGATTTACACCGAAGAAACTCTCTTAAATATGATATGGATCACAGAAGCCTTAATTCAACAAGTGAAGAGCTGTTTAAATCTAGGAGTCTTACTTTGTTGGGGGAGCTTTGCATTAATGCTTTGGTTTTTTAAGGTATTAAATTTAATTATTTATTAAAAAAAAAAATCGGAAACAACAAGACCAGTCCATCAAATAATGCAATGGAGGGAGCAAGATTTGGGATGGAAATACACACCTGACCGTTTTGGCATAGCGATTTGTGGATCTGTTCAGTGAACAACGAGTATTTCCGCAACACGACTTCAGTAATATGGTTACCTTGCTCCTTTTCTGTCCATTCTTTTCATAAAGGCTCTCCAAATCATTCATTCATTCCGTGAAAGCCCAATCCTCAAGGAAAATGCAATGTTGAGTAATGAAGGAAAGGACGTTCGTGAATGGAATTTAAACATTATTTCAAATTCTTCGAATGCCAATGAATTTACATTAAAAAAAAGAAATGGCTAGGAAAACACTGTTGAAGATAATGGAGAATATCTTAGAATAGTGTGAGTTGGTTCACGAGACTTTAAGATAGGAATTAGTTTCTATTTTCTAGGGTACGGTTCTAACTTCCCTAAAACCATGATTGCTATATAATGTGTGATGTACATTGAGTATGTAGAGTGTTTTGCACAGTGAGACTCTCAGACTCTCTTGGTTTAGACTCTTTTTCATAGAGCTGAAGAGGGGGTGTTTTATTTATTAAATACAAACATTGCATTTTTAACATGGTATCAGAGCTACAGGACGGAGGAGCCTGTACGCTAAGTGAAGAATCTACCCAGCGCGCCTGAGTCAAAAGCAGCGCGTGATTTGGGCACGAAATAGCACCGAAGCGTGTGTATTAGTGGGAAATTCGAGCCGATATTAGTAGTAAACTTACGCGATTTTCCCTTTTCTAACTCGGTGCGACTAAAGGGTGGAACGATGTGAATCATTCGTGGTAAATCGCGCCGACTGTGCGGAACAAACCAAAAAAAACTATGTTCGTCGTGGCTACGCATTTCTGTTTGGGAATCAGTTGTGTAACAAGCTGTGGGATCAACCTGCTCAAAGTTCGCTTGGAGTAAGGTTGCTCCGATCATGGAGGTTTGCCATGGAGAAGACTTGCCATAGGAGGCTATTGCGTGGAAAAACGCTATGGACTGCCATTGATTTGTGGACTGTCATAGAGATCGCGCAACGGTGTGAGAACTCCGGAGTTGGGGCCGTGGTAGAGGTCATGGTAGAGGCCGCGAAGGAAGCCACGGTGGTTTGTGAGTGCGTTGCGGGATCAAACAAGTGCATTTTTAAAAGTTCATTGACTGATCTACTATTTTTTTCATTGCTACTGTGGATTGGCATGAATCGCAGCAAGATATCAGCCTGAGAAGGAATCCACGAGCAAAACCAGGACTCGCGAAGATCACAAACACTGTCTTTCATAAAGATCTGGGGTAGATCTAACATATTTTTTTACCTGTCAAGATTTTTTTTTTTTTTAATCGCCAAGATGAATAATCAAATGATTGAAACATACTTGAATGAGTATAACAAGCTCGATGGCTCCAATTATGCCAATTGGAAATTCAAAATGCAGACTCTGCTAGAAGTGTAGAGTGCTTGGACGATTGCAAATGGGGATGAGCAGAAGCCAACAGCTGGATCAACATCGATCCCAAATTGGTAGAAGCGAGAAGGTAAAGCAAGGACACTGTTGAAGATGTCAGTGAAAGACTACATCATACCACATATCAGAGAATGTAAATCAGCAAGCGAAATTTGGGGAATATTGAAGGATTTGTATGAGATCAGGAATACAAATCGTCTTATGTTCCTCAAGAGCAAGATTTTATCCCTGAAGATGGAGGAGAATGAAACAGTTGTTGCCTTCATAGCAAGGATCAAAGATCTGAAGAACAAATTGACAGACATTGGTGATACAGTCGCAGATATAGATTTAGTAACTATTACCATGAATGGTGTGACCGATAACTACCAAATGTTTATTACTGGGATTAACGCGAGAGAGAAAATCCCAATGTTTGAAGAACTGACAGGAATATTAATGTAAGAAGAATTCTAAAGCCTGTGAGTGCAGAGCTTGCATTGATGGCAAAGAAGAACTTCTTCAAAAGAAAAGGAAATCCATAACAGCAAAATGGAGGAAACTCACAGAAAAGACCAAATCAAACTCAAGGTATGCATCTGAATAGAAACAAACCTGAAATTAAATGTTTTTATTGCGGAAAGATTGGTCATATCGGTAAGGAGTGCAGGAAGAATAAATATCATGAACAACAACAGAAGCAGAAACGACATGCAAGTCATCTCGCAAATGACAATCATGTGCAGAACTTCATATTATTCATGGCATACTTTGATGAGAATGTTGATGCAGACATCTAGTATGTAGATTCGGGAGCATCCACACATATGACGGGGAACAGACAATGGTTTGAAGATTTCAAAGAAATCAACGATGGAGCACAAATTTACCTTCGTGATGATAGAAGTCATCAGATCAAAGGGTGTGGAAAAATCTTTGTCATTTTACCTAATGATATTGTAAGACATATTTATAATGTCTTGTATTTGCCCGATGTAACAAAGAACTTGATTTCTATATCCATGATTACAGATCAAGATCTCAAAGTTGAATTTTTTAAAATCTAATTGTTATACTAAAGATTTGTTGGATGGTATGAAGACTATTGCTATAGGAATTCGAACAGGATGTCTGTACAAATTGGATGTAAGACTAGCACCAGTTCAAGCCTTGATAGCAGCAAGATTGACTACAAAAGAGTTGTGGCATCAGAGATTTGGTCATATCAACTGCACTGATTTGTTGTTACTTAAGAAAAAGGAAATGGTAAGAGATCTTCCTATGTTAAAACAAGTGCATAATGATTGTGATGCTTGTACAATAGGAAAGATGCATAGAGAAGAATTCCATGTTCAAGTAGAAAAGAAATAGAGAGACATACTTGAATTAGTGCACTTAGATCTTTGTGGACTCATGCAAACAAAGTCATTAGGGGGTGCACTGTATTTCTTAATGTTTGTTGATGACTGCACAAAGTTTTCTTGGGTATATTTTTTGAGTAAGAAAAGTCACACATTTGAATACATTAAGCAGTTCAGAAACATGATTGAAAAGCAAATAGGGAAGCATATAAAAATTCTCGGCTTTGATCAAGGGGGAGAATACAGGAAGGATGAACTTATCAAGTATTATAAAGACCATAGGATATTATAGAAATTTACAGTACCCCATACCCCATACTCCTCAGTAGAACGGGGTAAAGGAAAAAAGAACAGAACATTGGTGGAATGTGCTAGGATCATGTTGAAAGGTAAGGATCTTTCAAATGGTTTTTCAGCTAAAGCATTGAATATTGCAGTTTATTTGAAAAATAGGAGTCCTACAAGGAGTCTTGAGTTTAAAACTCCTTATGAAGCATTATATGGATTTAAGCCTGCAGTAAAACATCTAAGAGTGTTTGGGTCAAAAGCATTTTCCCACATTCCAAAGGAAGACATAAGAAAACTAGATTCAAAAGCCATCAGATGTACCTTTGTAGGGCATTGCTCACAATATAAAGCTTATAGATTATTTAATCCCTCTACTCACAAGATTTTTGTTAGTAGAGATGTCATATTCCATGAGCAAGTTCATGAAGAAATCGATAAGAGCAATGAGGAATGGGTTATTCTGTTCTTGGTGGAGGAAAGTGAAGAAACATGAAACAATTAGGATCAGTGGACAAAGGAAAAAGAAGAGAATTCAGATGCAACAATCAAGCCGAGTCCAGCAAAGGGAACTCAGAATGGGTTAGAAGCTACACCAACACTCAGAAGATCAGGTAGGTAGACTCAATTGTCTGCTAGATACAGAGAAAATGCTTTCATAACTAGTATGATGAATGTTGTTGAACCTTCTAGTTATAAGGAAGCAAATGAATGTAGTGAATGGAAAACAACTATGGAAAAGGAATATGAATCTATAATCAGGAACAACACTTGGGAGCTAGTTGAACTTCCTAAAGGGAAACAAACCATAGGTTGTAAATGGTTGTATAAACCCAAGATTAATGCAGATGGAACCATAGATAGATTAAAAGCTAGATTGGTAGCAAAGGGGTATTCACAAAAAGAAGGCATTGACTATGAAGAAACCTTTTCCCACGTAGCTAAACTAAATACCATCAGAATGTTGATTGCTTTAGCTACTAAGAAACATTGGATGATTCACCAACTAGATGTAAAATCTACATTTTTAAATGGAGAACTGAAAGAGGAGGTTTATTTAGAGCAACCTGAGGGGTTTGTCCAGAAAGGGAAAGAACATTTAGTCTATAGATTAAAGAAAACTCTATATGGACTAAAGCAAGCACCCAGGTCTTGTTATGAAAGATTGATTCATTTTTCCTGCAACTTGGCCACAACAGAAGTAAAAATGACCCTAATATGTATACCATGAAAGATGAAAAGGGTCGTATAGTGTTGATTTCTTTGTATGTAGATGATTTAATTATTACAGGTGATGTTATTGCTCTAGTCAAAGAAATCAAGCAACAAATGTCACAGGTGTTTGAAATGAAAGACCTTGGTGAATTAAGATAATGTTTGGGTCTTGAGATTTGGAGAGATTCAGGACAAAATTTTCTGTCCTAGGGTAAGTATGTCAAAGGTCTACTGGAAAGATTCAGGATAGATTAGTGTAAGGCTGCAACAGTACCATTATAGCATAACATTAAACTTCAGAGTGAGGATGGCTCTAAAGAGGCAGATGCAACACTTTATAGACAGTTGGTTGGCAGCCTAATCTACCTGACCACTACTAGACCAGATTTAGCTTATGTAGTTAGTGTGCTAAGTCAATATATGTCCAAGCCACTTGAGAGTCATTGGAATGCAACAAAATGTGTTTGGAGGTATCTACAAGGTACTATAGACTGTGATATTATTTATATTGATTCCTCTGATGTTAGATTGACAGGGTTTACAGATTCCGACTGGGTTGGAAATGTAGACAACTACAGATCCATAATAGGCTATGCATTCAGCATTGGATCTAGGGTAATTAAATGGAGCAGTAAGAAACAGAACACAATTTCCTTGTCTTCAGCGAAAGCAGAGTATCAAGCTATGTGTGCAACAATGTGTGATGTTGTTTGGTTGGGGAGACTTCTCCAGGATGTCAAGGAAGAACAGAAAGATGTAACAACAATCAGATGTGACAACCAGAGTTCATTCAAACTTGCTAATAATATGGTGTTTCACAAGAACACTAAACACATTGATACACAATTCCACTTTGTCAGGGAGAAAGTACAATCAAAAGAAATCCATCCTGTATATTGTAATACATGTGATAATGTTGCAGACATTTTCACTAAGCCTCTTGAAAAAATTAAGTTTGAAATATTTAAGGAGATGTTAGGAATATTTGTGAACCCCTTCTCCATTAAGGGGGATTGTTAAAGATAATGGAGAATATCTTAGAATAGTGTGAGTTGGTTCACGAGACCTTAAGATAGGAATTAGTTTCTATTTTTTAGGGTATAGTTCTAAATTCCCTAAAACCATGATTTCTATATAATGTGTGATGTACATTGAGTATGTAAAGCGTTTTGCAGAGCCAGACTCTCCTGGTTCAGACTCTTTTTCGTAGAGCTGACCAGTGGGTGTTTTATTTATTAAATATAAACATTGCATTTTTAACAAAAACCATATATATAAAAATTTCTAAGGGAAGAGCTAAAAATAAACCTCACGATATATACCATGTGCCATATAGCATCCATCTTTATTAATAAAGAAATCCTTGAGCACATTGACTGCCTCCTATGAATGAAAAAGGCTTGGATCATTGGAACAATCGATGCATGTCCAACCCGCGAAGATACATAATACAATCGATAGTATCTGATTAACAAATGGGCAAATAAATCATATTTAAATTTAATATGTTATTATTTTATGTGAAATTGAAAACTCATTCAAATATTTTTTATGTATTATATTATATATTATACTAAAAATATTTTCTTGAGATCAAAACTTGTTTATTTATTTATTAAAAATCAAAATTTCTTAAACTCAATTCCATATATAATTCAAATTAAAATGTTAAAAGATTAATTGCATTACCATTTTAAAATTATTTGTTCATTAATAATTTATTAAAAATAATTTTCTTATAAATAATTTATATTTTTAATATATATATATATATATATGAATGACATTGCTATACATAAAGTACATTTATTTGGGGGCACATTAAACATGCGTGCACATTGCACTAAATATGGGTTGAGTATACAAATGCTTTATTTCTTTCACTTGTTAGAATTGAGGGTTATGAGAATGGATTATTATGGATTGATCTAGGAGGATCCTCAAAATTCTCAAAATTCAACAGTCTCAAATGCTCATGAAACCAATAACAAATCGAAGAGCTCATCACGCTGATTTCGTTGGTATGTTTGGTTTGCAAAATGGCCTTCATATAAGGGAGAAAACACGTTCGCGTTGATTTCAGTGGTATATTCGGTTTGCGAAATGGCCTCCATATGAGGGAGAAGCTCATGAAACCAATACCAAATCGAAGAGCTCGTCATGCTAATTTCGATGGTTTATTCGATTTGCAAAATGGCCTCCACATGAGGGAGAAAACACGTTCGCGTTGATTTCAGTGGTATATTCGGTTTGCGAAATGGCCTCCATATGAGGGAGAAGCTCATGAAACCAATACCAAATCGAAGAGCTCGTCATGCTAATTTCGATGGTTTATTCGATTTGCAAAATGGCCTCCACATGAAGGAGAACACACGTTCTGAAGTTTGTTTTCCCCAAACAGATAAAAAAATGGTGACACATGGCAATCTTACAGCAAGGCACGTGGTAGGTCAAAGTCAAGTCAAAGTAGAGGGGTTAAACTACCACGATCGAGGGTCGAGCCCGCGGCCTCCAAACCAACATCACCAAATATTACCCATAGACCACACATGTCTTTATTATATCATGTCTGCAAACATTTATTTAAACAGTTCTCAATTGGGATAATGGGGGTAAGGGTTGGTGGAGCCTGCCATATTTGACGGCCCCACCAAACCCTCAATTAAGTTAACACGAGAATATTGCACAACCACCATATTTATAACATATATGGTCCACAGTTTGGCATCGAGCATTATGATATATTTAAACTATGGTTATAACCATGCCACGCGGGGAATCATCATCAAACCATATCCAAAGTTTAGTCGCTGTGTGGAGATTAATTTGTATTATTGTCGGCCCAGCCTTGTTACAAACCATATGTTATATATGGTTAAACATATATGTGCCCTGGGGAATTGCATATGTTCGTCGGTGCAAGGTTTTAAAACTATATACCATATATTGTATGTTAGTTGAAACAAATTGCATATAGTTACACCTGAATACATTTGGTTACAACATTTTACTATAGTTTCCAAAGAAAATCCCGGGAGGCCCGCTAGTTTGACCCCAGGACCTCCCATGGGCAATATAAAACATTTCACTGATGTGCCAAGACTATTAGAGTTGTAAGGTGAAGTTCTAAATCTTGTTTTGAGAGTCCATGTAAATGCCTTTTGAGGCATATTTTCGCCAATATTGGGCCTTTTTGAGATCTATAAGTTGCGTTGGAGACCTAAGGTCGAGGCCTACTAGTTGACAGTAGTCATTGGTGCCTATAAGCACATTCAAGCATGGTGAATTTGATGTAAAAGGACTTTATAAGCATTTTTAATACAGCAAATGTCCATTGGAAATGGACCTGGATATGTAGTCTAGGAGGGATAAACTCCAACGTCAAATTTTTTGTGTTTGCTTCTTATTCTCTGTTGTTCATGCTTAATTTCAGATTTCAAGTTTTATGTTTAAGGCACTTAAACATCAATTTTCCTCATTATTTCACTTAAAAGACAACCTTAGTTAATATTTGGTGAAGTTGAGCTAATAGTCAATTCTGCGGTTTTTGGATCATATTGTAGTATCAGAGCAAGGTTGATCATGTATAAGTAGGATATTTGTCAATGTGAATGTTTACTAGATCCAAGTTGCAACGTGGAGAAGGGAAACTTGAGATGATAAATCCAGAGATTAGAAAGAGGAAAGTCTCTCAAAAGTTGAAGATGGGAGAGTTAAATGAAGGAGAAGCTCCAAAAACAAAGGTCGTTGGAGAGGAGAAATATCAACAAATGTTCCTTAATATGAAAAGGATGATTGTAAAACTTTATGAAGACAAGAAAACTAGAGATGCAACTTCATCTTCTAAAGGCACAAAAGAGAAAAAGAGCAAGGAAAAAGTTGATGGTAATGAACCTCCTTCTCCACCATGTTCGTCTTCTTATTCTTTGTTCTCTTATCATTCAAGTTCAGATTCAGACTCACAAAATAAGCAAAAGAAATCTCCTTTATTAAGACTTGATGTTAATTTTAAGTGTCCAATATATGATGGTGAAATGAATCCTGAAAAGTTAGATAACTGGATAAAGAAAATTGAGGTGTATTGTAGAATTCAAAATGTTGTTGATGATTCTGCAAAAAATCAGTTAGCTACACTTAGAATGGGAGGAAAAACTTTGATTTGTGGGAAAGTAAAACTCAATTAGATTTGAAGCAAAAAGGTGAAAGCATCTCTTCATGGTCTAAGTTTGTTAAAGCTCTTAAAAAACAATTCTATCCTTTAGGATATATTCAATAGACTGTAATGGATTGACAACAGTTAAGGTAAGGTGAAGCACAGAGTGTGCAAGAGTTTACACAGGACTTCAGGAAAAATGCATTAGCACTTAATGTTCCATTAGGCACATGGAAAATTTTGTTAAAGTATATTGGAAGTTTGCATTCTTATTTGTGACATAAATTGCTTATGTTTAATCCAACTGACTTTGATGAAGTGTGTGTACAAGACATTCATATTGAATAAGGTGGCAGACCTTTTCAATCAAAATTTTCAAAGAAACCATTCAAGCATTCAAAGAACAAAGATTCCAAAGAAGGAAAGGGAAAAAATAAGTTGAAAGGGAAGAAATTGGCAACAACTAAGAAGGAAGGAGAAAGGCCTACTTGTACTCATTTACAAAGGGTTGGACATGAAGAATCCAAGTGTTGGAAGCTTCATCCTAAACTTAATTCAAAGAAGTATTTGGAAGCTTCATCCTGAACTTAAACCAAAGAAGTTCCTTAAGAAGAAGGATTAAATGAAACCTAATGTTGTAGTCCAATAATATTTGGGATTCGACTTCGGTGATGAAAAGAAGAGAGTTGGATTGTTTTCCATAAGGATCATATCCAAGCAAACTAAGATAAACACATTATTCAATAGTGGATCACAAGCAAATCTAATTTCTGAGGAACTAGTAAGGAATTGTGATTGGAAACTAAGAATCATCCAAAACCATATCCTTTAGGATGGTTGAAAGAAAATACTTAGATGTAAGTCACAAAACAGTGCCGATTAAGGTTTGCAATTACAACTAATTTTGTTGATGAAATTGAGCTAGATGTGATTCATTTGGATATATGTGGAGTTGTGTTGGGTAGTCCATATCTTTATGATCGAGATGCCATATTTCATAGAAAGAAGAATAAGTATCATCTCTTTAAAGATTGAATTGAACACATTGTCGGGGTACACAGAATTAAGACAAACTTGGATTTAATCAATATCAGTGAAATGAAAAGGCTAATAAACTCAATTAAAAAGTTTATTCTCGTGATTGTTAAAGAACAACCTAAAGATAAGTATGATTCTTTTCAAGGGTGTGATTCTTAGTTTAAGGACAAACTGGTTGAAATAGTAGATTCTTATAAATAATTGTTTAAAGAACCAAAAATTTTACCTCCAAAACAAGAAATACAACATGAGATTCAATTACAATCTGATTCCCCTCTTCTGAACATTGACATGTATCGTATGTCGGTCATTGAAAATGAAGAAGTTAAGAAACAAATTCAGGAATTCGTTGATAAAGGCATTGTTCGACCTAGTTCTTATCCATGTGGATCACCGATCATATTAGTCCCAAAGAAAGACAAAACTTGGAGAATGTGTGTTGATTTTAGAGTCTTAAATAAAATCATCATTAAGAACAAGTATCCTCTTCCTAGAGTTGATGATTTTCTTGATCAGTTAAAGAATGTTGTTTACTTTACAAAATTGGATTTAAGAAGTGGTTATCATCATATTCGTATTGCAGAGAATGATTTATGGAAAACTGCATTTAAGACTAGACGGGGGATTTTTGAATGGTTGGTTATGTCATTTGGATTATGCAATGCTCCAACAACTTTTATGAGAGTGATGAATGATGTTTTCTTTCCTTTTATTGATAATTTTATCATATTCTATCTCGATGATATTCTTATTTTCAGTTCAAGTTGGGAGGAACACATCAAGCATGTTAAACAAGTTTTTGATGTGCTGCAAAGAGAGAATTTGTATCTCAAACTTTCTAAGTCTGAATTTGGAAAAACTTCCTTAGTATATCTTAGTTACATAGTTGGAGGAGGTCAACTAAAAATAGATCCAACTAAAATTGATGTAATTGTCAAGTGGTCAAGACCTCAAAATGTGACGAAAGTTAGAAGTTTCTTGGTTGCAGTTCAGTATCGGAGGAAGTTTATTTCTCATTTCTCTTTTATTGCATCACCACTTCATGATTTGACAATTTCTAAAGTCTCCTTTCAGTGGGTAAAAAAACAACAAAAATCATTACATACATTAAAGTAGAAAATTGTTATAGCTCCAATCTTGGCCTTACCAGAGCTTCAACCACCATTTGAATTATAAATTGATGCTAGTGGGTATGCAACGGGTGTAGTGTTATTACAAAAAGGAAGACTTGTTTATTTTCATTCAGAAACATTTTGTAAAACAATTACTAACTATCCAACTTATGATAAAGAAATGTATGGATTAGTGGAGAGTGTTAAAAAATGGAGAGATTATTTAATGGGAAAAGAAACAATGATTCATACATATCATTAGCCACTTCAAGACCTTCAATCTCAAACTAAGTTGCAATAGTCTCAAAATTATAGATGGATGGGGTTTTTGCAAAAATTCCATTTAGTAATCAAATATAAGAAAGGTACCATCAATAAAGTAGCTGATATTTTATCAAGACCTTTGAATGCTTCAGTTATTCTGCAAAATAGTTCTTTAGCATATGAAATTTGTATAAAACAATATGCTGCAGATATTGATTTCAAGGATATTTATGAATCACTAACTCATGGTACTCAGGTGGAAGAAGTGAATTATCATGTTCATGACAGGTTATGGTACCATCTTGGCAAGTTATGCATACCACAGGGAGAAAGAGTGCATGTGATCCGAGAAGCACATTCTTCTCGTGTTTCAAGGCATTTTAGTGTAGGTTCTTCTATTGGTAAATCTCCTTTTGAAACATGTTATGGGTACATGCCAAAATCACCAATGAACTTTATGCTTGGTGAAGAAGCTAAGGAGGATGGACATGGAGATGTCGACAAAGCAATCAAATTCATTCAAAGAATCCAAAAGATTCATGAAGCAGTGTAGGATCAATTGGAGAAAAGTCAAGCCAGATACAAAATGTGCCATGACAAGCATCAAATGGATCATCACTTTTAGGTTGGTGATCAAGTATGGATTTACAAGAGCGAAGAGAAGATGAAAAGTGCAGGTAAAAATTTCAAACCTATAAGTTATGGTCCTTTTAGAATTGTTGAAAAGATTTGGCACAACGCATTCCAGTTGAAATTGCCTCCATACATGCACATATATTCGGTTGTAAATGTTGAAAATTTGAAGTTGTATGAACCTCCTATGATCATGGATCTAGAGGAAAATGTTCAAATTCCAACAGTAGATGATTTTTCACCTGAATATATGACCGAGTTACAAAAGTATACCATATTGGATAGGAAGGTCCACACTTCCAAGTGAGGAGATGTAGACTATTTTCAAGTGGGATTCAAAGGCATGCATCCAAGTAAATCAAAGTGGATGGAGATAACAAGGGTGAGAGAGATGTACCCTCACCTCATATCTACTTAAAAACAAACTTCTGGTGGTCTAAAAGCTTCCAGTGGAGAGGGATGATCCAAGAGGATCCTGAAAATGCTCAAAATTAAACTGTCACAGATTCTCATGAAACTAGTGCCAAGTCGAAGAGCTTGTCGCACTAATCCCAGTGGTATACTCGGTTTGAAAAGTAGCCTTCATATGAGGGAGAAAAAATGTTCTAAATTTTTTCCCAAACAAGCAAAAAAATAGCCAGAACATGACACATGGAATTCTCATGGCAGGGCACATGGAAAGTCAAAGTCAAGTCAAAGTGGAGAGCTCAAACTAGTAGGATTGGGTATTGAACCCTTGACCTCTGAACCAACATCATAAAATACTACCAATAGACCACACATGTCTTTTTTATATCATGGCTGCAAACATTTATTTAAAAAAATTTGAATTGGCATAATGGGGTAAGGGTTGGCGGAGCCCACCATATCCAATAGCCTCACCAAACCCTCGATTAAGCTAACACGGGAATATTGCACAACAACCATAGTTATAACATATATGGTCCACAATTTGGGTAGAGTATTATTTCTATATTCAAACTGTGGCTATAACCATGCCATGTGTGGAATCATAGTCGGACTATGTTAATATACCAACAAATATATGCTTTGTTATAACCATATCCAAAGTTCAGTTGGTGCATGGAGATTAATTTGTATTACCAATAGTCTGACCTTTTTACAAACCATATGTTATATATGTTCAAACATATATGTGCCATGGGGATTTCCATATGTCCATCGGTGTAAGGTTCTAAAACTATATACCATATATTATATACTGATTGAAATGAATTGCTATGTTAAAAACATATAGTTGCATTTGTATGCCAAGTTAATACATTTGGTTACAACATTTTACTATAGTTGCCAAAGTAAATTTCAGAAGGCCTACGGGTTCGACCCTGGGACCTCCTATGGGCATTATAAAAGATTTCACAGATGTGCCAAGGCTATGGGAGTTGTAAGGTGAAGCTCATGACCTAGTTCTGGCAATGCCTGTAAATGCCTTTTGAGGGATATCTCGGCCAATATTGGGCCTTTTTTAGATCTGTAAGTTGCATTGGAGAGATGAGGCTAAGGCATACCAATTGAGAATAGCCATATATGCTTGTGAGCACATTCCAAAATGGTGAATTTGATGTAAAGAGACTTTATTATCATTTCTAATACAACAGATGCCCATTGGAAGCGGACTTGGAGATGTAGTCCAGGAGGGGCGAACTCTGTCATCAATTTTCCTATGTTTTCTTCTTATTCTCTATTGTTCATGCTTAATTTTAGATTTCAAGTTTTATGTTTAAGGCACTTAAAAATCAATTTTCCTCATTATTTCACTTAAAAGACAACCTTAGTTAATATTTGGTGAAATTGAGCAAATAGTCAATTCTGTTCCTTTTAGATCATGGATTCACTCCAAAAAGGGGTATTATACTCTCAAGGAAGGTTATTTATATGCTTTTGCTTCCAAATACCCATAGGTGAACCACTAGTTTTGGAAGCTTATTTGGAAATTAAAAAGACTGCTAAAAATGAAATTATTTTTATGGTGTCTTCTTATAAACAAGATCCCTACATGAGAAACCCTAAAGAGAAGAACTTTTCAGGGCCCTCTTGGTGTCCTTTACACAATTATGATGTTTAATTTGTTGATCTTATGATTTTGGCTTGTCATTTTACTAAGCAGATTTCAAAATTGATATATGATTTCATCTCACATAATACCCCTTTGTTTCTGAAATGATCGTTTTTTTAGATTGAATTATGATAGACTAGATGGCAAAAAAGCCATAAACTTTTCAAGGTCCTCTGGGTGTCCTTTATGCAATTATGATGTTGAATTTGTTAATCATGTGTTTTTGCCTTGTTACTTTAATGCGCAGATTTGGAAAATGATATATAAGTCAATCTCATGTAATACCCCTCTATTTCTGAAATCATCGTTTTTTAGATTGATGATCTGAAATGGAGAAAATCAGTAATTTTGTGTTAATTCCCCATTCAGAATAAAACCCAATATTCTTATCATTTGCTTATCAAGTGCTTAATGATTCACCATGTTTTCTTAATTAACTTATTCCCATTAGAGTTTCTTATGTAAATGTTATAACAAATTAACATAAAACATATGCTGAACAATAGAAAAATAATAGCAAAGAACATCAAAATACAACACACAGCAAGCACATGATAAATAAGTTCACCCCTCCTGGGCTACGTCTCCTTGGTCCGACTTCCAATTGCTTGGGCCTCTCTATTATGCTCAAATTACAACAAAAGTGTGTTTACAATGCTCAGATGCCTCTGAAACCTATCTCAATGAGTTCAGAATAGCCAAAACTACCCGAATTCACTCTTTTTACAACTAATTTGGATAACAACTGAATAAGTTATGACCTCTCCTAGTTCTCCCACAATTCTCTCAACAAATTCCCCTTTTCCAGCCACTAACCATGAAATTCAGCCTAAAATTCGCCAAATTTACCACATTTCAGCCACCAGAGACATACTTCCTAGCGGGTTCAGAAATCGAAATCAGAAGGGACTAGTGAGCTTAAGTTTTATGTATGCGGCAACAATATTGCGATAACGATTTCGGCAGATCAGATCATAAGGAGCACGAGACTCTTGGTGGAAATGACTAGTCGTTTCATTTGCCTTGCATTTTCCCAAGATATGCTAAGATTTATGTGATGGGCTCTCAAAATATACTCCACTCCATCTTTGAAAAAATGATATTTGTTCTCAAATCAATGGAAAATGGCTTTTCTGTCATATAGATATGGGCTTCCCAACACAATTCCAGAAATATCCAGTGGCATAACGTCTAATTTGACTTAATCAACGAAATTGGTAGTGGTTGCAAACCTAAAAACAAATTTTGTGTGACTTGCAATATGGCATCCTTGGTTATCCAACCCAATGGATACGGTTTATGATGAGGGACGGTTTCCAGATTTAATTGCTTGAGAAAATCTGCAAAGATTGAATTGGCCTGAGATCCAATATCAAACAACGTATTGATTTTTGCATGTTTGGAAATAACTCGAATGTGGAACAACTCATTAAATTTTCCTCATTTAAAACATTGTTGGATTTATTTGCTGCACTCATGCCTTCCACGGCTTCCTCTTTGTTTGTTTTTTCTATGGCTTTTCCCTTAGTGACTGTGCTGTGATTTTTGTTTCATCTCCTGAGTCTAAACCCAAGTCTTGTTGTACATCAACGTTGGTCTTTTGTTTCCATTTATTGTTAAATTTTTTTGGTCATAATTCTAGATGAATCTTCCAACAATGTGCTTCATCACGAACCTCTTTGGAACAATTCTTGCACACGGGTTCATTCCCTTCTTTCTTAACAAAAGCCTTTTTCTTCTGCTTTCCTTTGAAATCCTTTCCTTTTTCACCACTCTGGAATGGCTTATTCTTACCTTCTTCTTGTACATTTTTCCCTCTTGCTTTGAGGTATGTAGCTTGAACATAGACCTCATCAAGATTCGTGGGATTAAACATAAGAATGGTATGACGAAGATAGCTATGCAAGCCTCCTATGTATTTTAGCAGAGTGTCTTGTGACTGTAAGTCTACTCCTAGCATAAGAGCTCTTCTCCTAAACTCTTGAGTATAGTCTTGCACATTTTGACATTTTAACTGTCTAAAATTTTTCCAATTCATGATATATTTTTGCAAATGAGCTAAAGGGTAGAACTATCTTTTTATAGTAGCAATGAAATTAGACCAAGTAATAGAGATCTTACCATGTTTCTTCATTTCATCTTGAGTCCTTGATTCCCACCAAATGAGTGTTGCACCCTCCATTCTCAATGAAGCCAATTGAATTTTGATATCATCCTCTTGAAGGTCTTGAATCCTAAAATACACCTCGAATTGATGAATCCAGTTATCCAGCTTCTCTACATTCACTTCACCATTATACATAGGCAAATCAAATTTAACATCAAGCTTTAAAAAAGGTGATTTAGCAGTTCCTTTTGAAGAATGATGATGATTATGAGTATGGGTTGTCGTAGTGGAAGAGGGTCAAGATGCTTGTGAAGAAGAAGA
Source organism: Pinus taeda (assembly GCA_000404065.3). Classification (NCBI taxonomy): domain Eukaryota; kingdom Viridiplantae; phylum Streptophyta; class Pinopsida; order Pinales; family Pinaceae; genus Pinus; species Pinus taeda. Next base: position 16,659 of record APFE030505552.1, read on the forward strand.
TGAAGAATATGGTGGAGATGGTGGAGGTTTTCCTCCATTCCCATTACCTCCTCCTGAACAACCTTCTCCATTGGGAGGTTTGGAGCTTTCTCCTTGCAACTTGCTATTCCTCTTTTCATAGAGGACCTTCACCATCTATATCATATAAGAGAAATCCTTTATGAAGGTCTTCTCATATTCTATCATTTAAAAGGTTCTTCTTCATGAGACATGATCTCTAGAGTCTCAACTGCAACTTGAGGCTGAACAGGTGTTGGATTCTCAACTTCAACTTGAGGGTGAACTAGTGTAGAGGACTTTGGAAACCTTACTCTTCTTCCCCTTGACCCAACTTCAGGGCTTTTAACTAGCTTCCCTTCACCTATTTTGAGTCTTAACCTTGTAAGCATGACATAAGCTTGTAAATAATTAAATCCTTCTTCCACAAAGAAAAACTAGTAAGAAAAAACCATTGCTCTAATACCAACATGATCTAAAATGGAGAAGATTAGTAGTGCTGTGCTAATTCCCCATTTAGAATAAAACTCAAGATTCTTATCATTTGCTTATAAAGTGCTTAAGGATTCACTAGTTTTCTTAATTAACTGATTCCCATGAGAGTTTCTTATGTAAATGTTATTAAAAATTAACATAAAACATATGTTGAACAATAGAAGAATAACTTCAAAAAACATCAAAATACAACACACAATAAGCACATGATAAAGGACTTCACCCCTCCTAGGCTATGTCTCCTTGGTCTAGCTTCCAATTTCTTGGGCCTCTCTATTATGCTCAAATTACAACAAAAGTGTGTTTACAATGCTTAGATACCTCTAAAACCTGTCTCAATGAGTTCAAAATAGTGAAAACTACCTGAATTCACTCTTTTTGCATCTAATTTGGATAAGAACTGAAGAAGTTATGACCTCTCCCAATTCTCCCACAATTCGCTCAACAAATTCCCCTTTTTCGGCCACTAACCATCAAATTCAGCCTAAAATCTGCCAAATTTGCCACAATTCGGCCATTGGAGCCATACTTCCTGGAGGGTCGAAAAATCGCAATCGGCAGGGACTAGCGTGCTTAAGTTTTATGTACGCGGTTGATGCAGGGTTAAACCCGCAATAACCCAGGATCTTCAAACCATGCATATGATAATGCATCTCAACCATTATCCAATAATTGTCTCAACTGATTAAGGTAGCGTACGCATCACCATTGCAATTAAAATCACCATTACAATCTTTAACATAGGCATAAGGTTAAAATCCACACTACACACAACAATGTATGGTTAAAATAATATAACCGTCCCTATAAACCTCGGCAGTCCTCTATACTGATTGTATGTGAAAATATTGTACCTCCAGATGACAAATCCTGTCAACTCCCTCTCAAAACAAGCAATTCAGAGTCAACTGTTAAAGATCCCTTGTCTTTAAGTATAAAACAGTCAACAGTAGGGATCATGGGCAAGCGCATCCAACGCTGCTGTGTGGGATCAACCACTTCCCATCGATCCAGATTGCAGTCAAGTAAATGTAAAGATCCCTGCTCGCATGAGCAAATTCAACCTTCAGTTCCCAAAGCAAATCAACCCATTCAGCAGATCAAACCATTCTGATCTCAATGATTAAGTAAATCAAACAATTCAGGTTTTGAGGATGCGGGACTGCTTCCAAGAATCAGTAAAGAACCAACATATCTCCCCATGTGGACAGCGGCTAATTTATTCAATCTTGTGAATCTGGCCTCAGACAACATCACTGTTTTATTGACTGACCTCTCATCACTTCATTGTGGCCTCAGACAAGAGAAAAAAAGAAGTCAACCTTCTATGAGAAGAGATTTATTATAATTCCTCTGCGCTAACAGCTAGGAACCATAGAATGGAAAAGAAAACGCAGCGCTCCAATCTGGACTTTGATCAAATAGAATAATGCAACAGTCACGCCTATACATCCATGCATATAACCCTATACCGCCACCGTCGCCATGCTCATACACAATAAGGCATCAATCCGCGAATGGGAAGGCGATTCAAGCCCTTCAATACATAGTTCAGTCAATTATTTAACATCTCAATACACCGTCATTATAAAGGCAATTACTCTATAAGAATGAGATTAAAATAGCGCATTCATTACTATCGCTCCAATACGCAGTAAAGTATATGACATGCAATCAATCACACCATGCTATAGGCTGCGGAAATTCTCAACATCACAGCGACTTCAAAATTTACATTAACAAACATCATTCAGGTTTTTACATGAAGGCGAGAGAACGTTTCATAATACTTCTTCTGGCACGCCCTCTCTCTCTCCCTCCCTGCTGAGAGCTTAGTTGCCTTCTTTCTTTATACATAATAATGGATAGGTCTTCTCAGACCTTATTCGATACAAAAGCAGGCTTTTTCTTTTTACATAATGATTTAAAGCATCAAGCTTTATTCTCCCCCATTATCCTAAATTTAACTGAAAAGAACATAAATTTTATCCCAGATTCTTTTTCCTAAATTATTCTTCCCATATCCTTTAGAAAAAGAATATTTACATAACAAAATACTAAAATTTATCACACCCCCTCTTTATTCCATATTACAAATGAGGATGGTCTTGATGCTCCTGCATCAGCGATAGCGATAATGTGATAGTGATTTCGGCAGACCCGACGACATTATAAATTAAAACTGATAATTATATCGCATCGAGGACCCGAACATTCCATAGGTGTTTCTCTATCAGCGTGGGCAAGGTGATGCCTACGATGTGATTTTGCGATGTGATCCATGTGATATCGCATCTTGGCAGGACCAGGAGCCGATTATGTAATGCCTTCTCTAGGTTGTGATTGTGGTTTGCGATTGTGATACTGCAATTGCAACCTGGTACCTTGTAGAGTCTCAGAACTGCTTTATCTTGACATCCTTTTTGTCCATATTTACCTCCTTTTTCCTACCACTATCATCAAAATAAATGCAACAAACATAAGGTTTTGACAAGGTAAACATTCATATGTCCTCTTTTTCATATTTTGTCAATATTCTTTATTGTTCTATTAAAGTTTACATGCAGCTACATAATTGATCTGATTCTGCAGCTAATCCATAGATCTGTAGCCACTTCCATTATTGACAAGGTTCGAGTGCACTAGCTTAGAAAAGGAGCATATCGGTAGGTAGGGAATGATCCTCTCATGGATTTTTTCCTATTTACTTGAGCTAATTCATGAGGAGATCCGCACTATAATACAGTCAACCATGGCGGTTAACAACAGAACAACGTGGTGGAACAGAGTCCGAATTTTAGAGATTTCATTGATTTTCTTTTTCATTAGCAAATCGATAAACAAGCAATATAATCTAGTTTCGATAAGGACTATAGTGAAGCCCTGTAGGCTTAAATTTCTCGTATTGTTAAAAAGAACTCTATAAAACACTAGAAGCTCTGTGTAATGGGTGCACCACCATATGTAATTTGAGCATCCTGTAGAACTATTTTTCGCTTAATGCAAAGTTCTTATTTCATAGATTTAATTCATGGATGACCTGTTTTCATGTTTGTAAGATGCAGTTCAATGTAGATCACGACTAGGTTCACTTGATTGATTACTGTATCATTCATTTCATTTTATTAATACCTAGCATAAACTCAGTAATTTCATTTCATTCATTTGCGTAGCACATCTTAGTAATTTCATAGCTCAGTAATTTCGTTTTTGTTTTTCTTTTTGCATTGAAATAAAGTTGCAGTAGATAAGAGTGGTAGTCTTTCTCAGCTTCTGAATTCAAGCACATTCCATTTCCAAGTTGATAAATTAGGGTTTTCTTTATGTTATTTCATGCTTTCATAGTTAGCTTTGTTTAGTTGCAGCATAAAAATCCAAAAAAAATTGATAAGTTGAAAGGAAGATTAACATAACACATCTATTGAAAAGAGTTAAAATCATTATACAATGATTCTAAAAACGAGTCAATTTAATCATAACTAATTCTAAATATAATACTTAGGAATAACATCCTAGTATAGATAATAACATCACCTCAACACTAATTCTAGAGTTTGACATTAATTTAGATAACAATAACACAATCACCTTAATGACATAAAAGACTTCTAGCACATACAGTGCAATTTCACTTCATTAGTTTACCTGCCTTGGCAAATAATTTATGCTTACAATTTAAGAACATTAAATTGACTAAACATTTTGGCGCCATTGTTGGGGAAGTGCAAATAGAAGTTTAAAAAAAAAATCGAATAAAAACATGACATGCATAGGGAAAGAGACTCTAGAGGTAGAGTTTTAGAACGAGGAAGAAGCTTAATTCTCACAACTATGCTCACTCCACCATGACTTCAAAGTTCCACACCACCCACTCAAACTCGAATTCCATCCATAGACCAACAAAGACTTCCTGAAGTCTTAAGATCCGAAATCCAATCCAGAACTTCACCTACTTCATCTACTGAGGCTATAATCGAAGTAGAACAAGATCCTACATCCCCAACTACAGGAGTAGTTTTCCTACTTCCCACTGGCGAACAGATTCTAGGAGAAGAATTAGAAATTCCCAGTGAAGAAGATGAACAAGAAACTCATCTTGATTATTGATTGATAGAGGAGCCAGAAGAATTAAAAGATCCTGTCATAGAACTAGATACTGAAGAATCCATCATGGTTGAAGAAGAAGAAGGAGAGGTACACAATGTTAATTGTGAACAACCTAGGATTGGAGGAGGAGGTAGATGTAGAGGAGGAGGTGGAGATAGAGACAGAGGAAGAGATAGAGGTGGAGGAGATCGAGACCATTTTGGATTTCCTATTTTTGATGAGGATACAACCCTCACAATGAAGAATATTTCACCTTTTATTCTTCCTAATTTCCATGGAAAAAACTGAAGACCCAGAGACATTTCTCTTTTAATTTGAAGTATTATACAGATCATATGGCTATCTACATGATGCTCAAAAATTAATATTGTTCCCCACTGCCTTAAAGGATTCGACATTGAAATGGTTAATGAGTCTAGCAACGAATACTATAAGTACATGGGCACAAATGAAAGAAGAATTCTTAGAGAAATATAGGGACTAATGTATGCCTCACATTAAGGACGAAGTCTTCAAAATGACACAAAAAGAAGATGAGAATCTTGAAGACTTAGTAGAGAGATTTGTTTATAATCTTAAAAGGGAAAAAATGGATAGTCTAGATGAGGAAACTTTGAAAGCCCTCCTACCCAAATCTATCAGAGATGAGTGGATTGATCTGCTTAACTTGATAGGACAAGGAGATATTTCTGAATTACCATTTGCAGATATTTGTGATCTATGTGTACATATCTCAACGGGAAAAGCACGAGTTGGAAAAAGTCCTAGGGATCCTCTCTTATCAAGAATCAATAAATCTACAGCTGGGTTAGTCAGTAGGGCAGAATTAGGAAGCTTGCTTGATACTTTTAAGACAGATATTCTAGGGAGTCTTAGTGAACAAATTGACACCCTTAAAATACAAAACAAGCAAAAGGCTGAAAATGTTGCATTATCTAGCTTTTGTCCCAGGTGTAGAAAGAAGCATGCTCTGAGAGAATGTCCTTTAGACTTAAAAACCATAGAAGCTTGTTCCATATGTGCAGATAACCATGATACTAAAGAATGTCCTTCTCTACTAGGTCTTAAGGTTGTATTTAATAATGAAGGAATACCAGAACAAGTAGACCCTCTTTGTTTTATTGCCAAAAGACCATGGCATAACTCTCAAGCAAATCAACCACAAGGATTTAAATCACAAAAATTTGCTCAGTCTTCACAAAGTAATTGGAATCCATCTTGGCGACCTTGGGCTCAGCCACAATTACAATCTTGGAATCAGGGATAACCAAATACTTATGCGGCTTATGCTCAATATCAACAATATTCCCCATTCTATCCTAATTTACCACTACAATTCTTACCTCAATCTAGTCAGATCCCTCAACCTAATAAAATTCCTCAAGCTAATCAATTACATCAAGTTCAAATCCAAAATCAAACTCCACAACTCTCCCTACCATTTGCACAAAAACCAAATCAATTACCTACTCAACCACTTCTGAATCCAAATAATAAAATGTCACAATCTGTTTACAATATGGAAGGGCGGACTCCTAAAACCTATGTAATAACTCCACTAGATCTAAATAATGTTCAATTAAGATCTGGTATATTATTACAAAGAAAACCCCCTGTTGTCATTCAGGAAGCAAGGACAAATCTTCAAAAAGATAAAAATCAATCTGAAGAAGGAGAAATCTCTCTTTGTGAGAAAGAAAATAACCAAGCAGAGAATGCTCCTATAATTTCTGATGATACTCCTATTATAGAACAACCCTCAGTATCCATTAAACCACATTTTCCTTAATGGTTGAAAATTGATGGAGTAGATAAACAAATCGCATTGCCTAATTATGATATGATGGATGAATTAAGAAATGATTGTATAGAAATTCCCTTATTGCAAGCCATAAAAGAAATACCAATTTTTGCAAAAACAATCAAGGAATTGAGTACTCAAAGATCAAGAATAAAAATAAAAGACATAAAAAGAATTAAATTAGTTGGGAAAATTGCAAACATCATGATGGGGAAAGCAACAATACAAAAATATCTATATCCAGGGAGCCCCATTGTGAAAATTCACATCGATGGAATTGAAATACCAAACACATTGATTGATCTAGGAGCATCCATAAACATAATGAATAAACAAATCATGGATTCACCAAGGCTTCCTACTCTTCAATACACACCAAAATTGTTGCAATTAATAGATAGGTTTGTAATTAAACCTGATGGTGTGTTCGAATATGTTTATGTATCCTTAGATTCTTGGGAATATCCTATCGACTTCATGGTTTTAACACCCAGGAATATTTTAGGAGGACATCCATTAATCTTAGGAAGACATTGGTTAGCTACAACTGATGCTTTCATCAGTTGTAGATCAGGTGACATGTTTATCTCAGATGGAAGTTCTACAAATAAATTTACATTGTATCCACCTGCAAAAACAACATTAGAAATACAGAGTGAGGAATGGATCGATGATGATGATGATATAAAACCTATTTTCACTACTGAACAAGTAAGTGAGGAAGACCAAATTTTAAATCTAATGGAAAATAATGAACCCTCCTTACATTATGACCATAGTCGAATCGAATATCTATCATCTAGACAAATGTCTTTACACTCTATGGAAAATTTTGGAAATTCTTGAATAGAAATTTTTCCAGGCAAGACTTTGAACATTAACGAAAACCTAGAAGAATTACAGAAAAATCAACTAGTAGGAATTTTACAAAAAACTCTTCTACTTATGCATGGGAATACACTGATATGAAAGGAATTAATACTAAAACTTGCATGCGCCATATCTACATTGAACAGAGTGCAAGACCAGATAGACAGCCACAAAGAAGAATGGATCCAAATCTGAAAGAAATTGTTGAGGAATTACAAAAATTATTGTATGTAAACTTCATATACCCAATATCAGACAGTCAGTGGGTTTCACCCATAGTAATCATTCCTAAGAAAAATGGGAAATGGGGAGTATGTATCAATTACAGGGAATTGAATAAGGATACATTAAAAGGACTTTCCACTTCCCTTCATAGATCAAGTTTTAGACAGATTAGTAGGGAAAACGTAGTTTTCATTTTTGGACGGTTTTAGTGGATACAATTAGATTCGGGTAGCACTTGAGGATCAAGATAAAACCAAATTTACCTGTCCATGGGGAACTTATGCTCCAGCAACATTCCAAAGAGTAGTCCTCAAAATTTTCTCTAATTTTATTCATGATTGTGTGGAAGTATGTATGGATGATTTCACAGTTTAGGGAAATTCTTTTGAAGAGGCACTTGAAAATTTAGAAAAAGTTCTAATAACATGTAAAGAAAAAAATCTTTTGTTAAGTCATGAGAAATGTTTTATGATGTTTAATGAAGGAATTGTTTTAGATCACCATATTTTAGGAGACGGAATTAAGGTAGACTCATCTAAAGTAGAGTTCATTTCTAAATTATCAATACTAAATTGTCAACGAGATGTTAGGAGCTTTCTTGGTTTTACTGGATACTATAGAAGATTCATAGAAAACTTCACAAAAATTGCATCTCCACTCTTCAAACTACTTACCAAAGACTATGAATTCAGTTGGGATTCTGATTGTCAATATTCTTTTGAAACTTTGAAAAATAAAATCTCTGAAGTACCTATTTTAAAGGGACCTAATTGGAAATTGTCTTTCCATATATCAATTGATACTTCAGACACAACCTAAGGAGTTGTGTTAGGAAGAAAATACCTTACTCCTTATGCAATCTATTATACCAGTAAAAATTTAACTCAATTAGAGTTAAATTATATTGTAACGGAGAAGGAATTTTTAGATGTAGTCCATGCCATTAATAAATTCAAACATTATATAACTACCTATGAAACTTTGATTCACATGGACCATTCTTCCATTACATATCAAATGAATAAACCAATCACTAATGGCAGAATAACCATATGGATCTTACTGTTACAAGAATTCAACATCACCATTCTAGATCAACCCAGAAAGAAAAATACAATTACTGACTTTTTATGTAGAATTCAAAATGATAACAATGATAACCTATGGAGGATACATTTCCTGATGAATATCTTTTTGCAATATCTATTAAATCACCTTGGTATGCAGATATTGCTAAGTATTTAGCTACAAATAAATTACCATTTCATTTGTCTTCTAGAGAAAATAGGAGGATAATTCAAAACAACACATCTTACTCATGGATAAATGAAGAATTGTACAAAACATGATGACATCTCATCATCAGAAGATGCGTTCGAGAAGACAAGATACCAGAAATACTTAAAGCACACCATGATGAACCATATGGAGGACATTTCTCCGATAGAAGAACTAATTATAAGATCCTTCTCTTAGGATATTACTGACCTTCCATTTCCAAGGATACCAAGGAATATGTTAGGATATGTGACATTTGTCAAAGGATGGTGAAACCTACTCTTTCAAGTGAAATTCCACTACAACCTTAGGTACTCATTGAACCTTTTGAGAAATGGGTGGTAGATTTTGTTGGTCCAATCAATCCACTTTCAAAACAAAAAAGGTATATTATGGTATGTACTAATTATTTCACTAAATGGGTAGAAGCTAAAGCACTTCCATTTGCTACTAAAAAGGTTGTAGTTTCATTTTTTTTTTTAGGATATTTTCACTCGTTTTGGTGTCCCAAGAGAAATTGTAACATATCAAAGAACACAATTTACATCCAAATTATTACAGAAGCTCGTGGAACAATACAAAATCAAGCATAGAAAATCTACACCATACCATCCACAGCGAATGGACAAGTTGAGTCTACAAACAAGGTGATTAAAGCAATTCTCACCAAGACTGTAACTTATATAGGAAGGACTGGGCAGAAAAGCTTCCAAAAGCTTTGCGGGCTTATAGAACTACATGGAGAAGCACTAGAGGACATACTCCCTATGAACTTGTTTATGGGAAGCAAGTGTTACTTCCAATAGAGTTCCAAATCCAGAGCTATAAAACAACAGCCCAATTAGATCTTGACTTATCAAAAGCACAAAAGAAAAGGATGGGACAACTCAATGAGATTGACGAAATAAGACAAGATGCCTTCCAGAAGACTAACCTAGTTCAACAACAGATTTCCAGATGGCATGACAAATACATCAAAGAAAGAAAATTTCATCCAAGAGATTGGGCATTACTTTTTAATTCAAAGTTCAAGAACTTCCAAGGAAAATTCCAAACTTACTAGCTTGGACCTTATGAAGTTGAAAAAGTCTTTGACAATGGTACAGTCAGACTTAGGACTATTAATGAAGATAAAATTCCTCTTTTAGTGAATGGAAATTGACTTAGACTTTATCAGAAGCCATTGACAAAAGAGGAGTTTGTCAAAAATTTCCAAGATAATTCAGAATTGAAGATGGTTAAGAGGAATTATTCTTCTTTTCCACCTTAAAATTTTATTTTTCTTGTATTAATTAATATATATTATATATATAATATATATATATATATATATATATATATATATATATATATATATATATATATATATATATATATATATATATATATATATATATAAAATAAAAATGTATAAACATGAAAACCAACTCTTGTTGGCACCTTAAACTTTTTCTAAAATCATTTTTCTGAAAATCCCTTTTTCTAAACATCCTTTCTTAAAAAAAAAAAAAAAAAAAAATAGTTACAAAATTAGTGACTTTCTACAGCGCTGGCAAGTTTTTGCAGTCAATCTGATAGGGACACTTGGTGGCTCAAATTGAATAAATGATTGACCCCTTTCAAGTGCAAAGTACCTGCAAATGACATCAAATGACAAATATAGGTTAGCAAATAAATCTAAGGTGTGTAACATTTTAATTTTACAATAAGGGTTAGCATATTGTATATATGAATTACGTGGACATAACATTACTAAAAAAATGATATCATTGCAATTCATGGATGATAGTCCCTTGTCAAATCCATTATAATCTGCCACAATTTTAACTCCTATCTCATACTCATTTCGGATCCATTGATTTGATCGTCGAATCATTGAATTAAATGAATTCAAATGACTAACTCATCCCTGTGAACCTTCATTATACTTTCATGTTTCTCATTATTTCAATTCATATAATCTCTCCATCCTAGAGAGAAACCCTAATGAAACTATTTTCCCTGTCAAGTAAAACAATTTTTTAGACGAAACATCTCTCACCATGGGCATTATTTTTCGAACAAGCCAACAGGAAGGAAATTTTTGGAAGGATAACCCTAGACCAGAGAATTGCTACAGAAAGATCAGTGGTTAGATTTCATAGAAATGTTTGATGGTTTCCACAGGGAGGTGAAAAAAACCTTTGCACGATCTTTTGATGGAGCAGAAGTCGAAATGGGCAATGTCAAGTTCGTAGTGACAAAGTCCCTAATTGCAGAAGTCACCAGACTACCCATAGCTGGAGAAAAGTGGTTCAAGAATAGAGGAATCGAAGGGGAAGACTGGAAATTTTTCTTTAGAAACCCAAACATGGATGCTACTATCTTCAGAAAAGGTATTCCTAGCTCTGCCCTCAAAAGTAAGAGGGGAAATTTGCTCCTTATCCTTCATAAATTTGTTACTTGTGAAGGCCGATTTGGGTGTATTTTTTCTATCACATTAGCCTAGTGATGAATTTCCTTGAAGAAAATCAAATTAATCTTCCATACTTTCTGTTGAATAGCCTTCAGAAAATGTCAGTAAGCGTTCAGAAGAAAATCCAATTTATAGGCAACACAATGTACCATCATGGGTTAGTAAAAATTTTGATCGAGTTTAATCTTCAAAGCATAGTTGATAATTGGAAATATTTTCAAGTGAGAAATCACTTTGAAGAGAAAACCATTGAACAACCAAGTGGTAGCAGAACCCTAAGGGGAAGAAAGAGAAAAATTGAGACATTAAGAGAACAGGAACCACAACATCGACAAGATTTGTCAGAGGATGATCTACCAATTGTAGAAATTTTGCAAAAAATGAACACAGAAAGTCATAGAAGAAAGAAAGCCAGCAAGAAAACAAAGTTTTACCCCAAATAAAAACCCTGCCTCAGAAAGAAATTCCAAAAGTTATGGAAAATAAGGTTCAAAGGATACCGACCATAGGTTTGAGAAGAAACACTAGATTGAACACAATTAAATAGACAACCTCGAAATTTGTAGAGCATATTGATCTTGAGTCAAAGGAGAAATATAAAGATCTCGAGGACTCTCCAAGAATATCACTGAGAATGTCACTGAGGGTATCACCACCTCCCTTAATTTCATCTCCAAAGAGTCCAGTACAAAGCCCGGGTATTGATCCTGTAAAATAATAAATCTATGATTACATAGAATCATTACAGAGAAAGGAAAAAAACAACCAAAGGATCAATTCAGAGCCCAGAAGAAGAAATCAACCAGTTTAATGATCCATAAGAACCTCTAGTATCTAATGTCTTGAAACAAGAAATATTTGAGCTGGAGACATTAAACAGGTACCTCAAAACTGAAAATCAAATTCTGAAGGCACAAAATGGAATTCAAATTGCCAAAAGTGATAACCTCATGCTTCACTTAAGCCTATGGTATAAAAAGAATAATAAATTGAAAAAAGAAAACAATGCCATGAAAAGAGAAATCATTAACCTGAAATATAAGATCCTTATGAGAAAGCCAAGGAAAATTGTCAAGAAGAAGAAGAAAGTGAAACCTGGATGTGTTGGAAAAGGTATCTAAAGACATACAAAAAAGTGACAATTTTGCGTTGTATGAGGACATACAAAACCTCTAATGTGAGGGAATGTAGAGTCCTAGAACTGCTTTATCTTGACATTCTTTTTGTCCATATCTACCTCCTTTTTCATGCCATTATCATTCAAATAATTGCAACAAACATAAGGTTTTGACAAGGTAAACATTCATATTTCTTCTTTTTCACATTTTGTCAATATGCCTTATTGTTCTATTAAAATTTACATGCATCTAAAGAAATGATTTGATTCTGTAGCTAATCCACATATCTGTAGCCATTTCCATTGTTAACAGGGTTCGAGTGCACCAGCTCAACAAAGGAGCATATGGGTAGATAGGGAATGATCCTCTCATGGATTTATTTCGATTTACTCGAGCTAATTCACCAGGATATCCACACTATAACACAGTCAACCATGGCGGTCAACAACATGACAGCGCACTGGAACAGAGTCTAAATTTTAAGAGATTTCATTGATTTTTTTTCAATAGCAAATCAACAAATAAGTGATATGATTTAGTTTTGATAAGGACTATAGTGAAGTCTTGTAGGCTTAAATTTCTTGTATTGTTAAAAAGAAGTCTATAAAACAGTGGCAACTCTATGTAATGGGTGCGCCACCGTATGTAATTTGAGCATCTTGTAGAACTATTTTTCACTTAATGCAAAGTTCTTATTTCATATATTTTATGTGATATTGATCTAAGGTGACTGACTGCCTCGTGGAGGGCCCCTGCACGCAGGTCAAGTCTCTGATTCACAGTGATTAGATTTTCATTTTCAATTTTTATTTCATAAATTTAATCCATGGATGCTCTGTTTTCGTCTTTTTAAGATGCAATTCAATGAAGATTGCAACTAGGTTCACTTGATTGATTACTATATCGTTCATTTAATTTGCTTAATACCTAGCATAAACTCAGTGATTTTGTTTCATTCATTTCCCTAGCATAGCTTAGTAATTTCGTTTCTGTTTTGCTTTCTACATTGAAATAAAGTTGCAGTAGATGAGAGTGACAGTTTTTCTCAGCTTCTGAATTCAAGCACATTTCATTTCCAAGTTGACAAATTAGGATTTTCTTTATGTTGTTTCATGCTTTCATAGTTAACGTTGTTTAGCTGCAGCATAAAAATCCAAAAACAATTGATAAGTTGAAAAGAAGATTAACGTAACACATCTGTTGAAAAGAGTTAAAATCATTATACAATCATTCTAAAAACTCAATTCAATCAGAACTAATTCTAAAGATAACACTTAGGAATAAAATCCTAGTATAGATAATAACATCACCTCAACACTAATTTTAGAGTTTGAAATTAATTTAGATAACGATAACACAATCACCTTAACGACATAAAAGACTTCTAACACATACAGTGCACTTGCACTTCATCAGTTTATCTGCCCTAGTCGATAATTTATGCTTACAATTTAAGAACATTAAATTGACTAAACATACCTCTTGGGGTCGATTCTTCAACCCGAACCACCTACAACCTGTGATTTGTGATGTATGAGGGCCAATGAAAGCCTACCACTTGGCACCTCCTCATTCGTTGAAGGACTTGCCACATCATCCAATCCTGTCATGTAGACAAGTCAAACTTGAAATTTGACTTACTCTAACTTCTGCATACGAACTCAGATTTGAGTGTCATTTGCATCGTTGGATTCATAATGACGAGATCTTCGATCTGAATCTGAGTTTGAAAAGATTCTAACACTTTGATTTTTGAGCATAAACTTGAGTACCTGATCAACTAAATTATGATGGACTAGATGGCAAAAAAGCCATGATGATTTTAACTGCAATAAATATAGTAAAATGCTTATGTAATAAGTATTTTTTATTAATAATTAAAAGGATTGGAATTACTTGAATGAGACACTTGTATAAGAGATTCCGGGAAAAAACAAAATCATTAATGGATGACATTGAGATAAATGTTCCGTAATAAGAACTCTTAAATAAGATTTAATGGATTGGCTAAAAAGGTCCATTAAATCGCTTAGTTGGAGAAAGATGTTAAGCATGGATAAGAGTAAAGCATTGCGGGAGAGAAAAGCAGGCTTTAGAGGAAAATCCTAGTTAAGTGGAATTTCAAAACCACAAAAGTGGGACATCGCCGAGGGAAAACTTTATTATGGAAGAAAAAGGTATAAAATACCTACTGAAGGGATCAAAGAGGTTGTTGATCCCATTGGAAAAAAATCTCAGCTTGGGGGGAACTGGTGGTATAGTTCATGGTTGGGTGGATAGTGTGCTCGCCAAGTACAATTTCTGCAACAAATCTGGTTAGGAAATATGTACATGTTTATTTCTGTGAATGGTATAAATTATGTGCACAATATTTGGTTAGATTTTAGTATGGAAAAATTGTGTATGTTTTTTTTTTCCTGTGAGTATTTTTGCTAAATATTTATGTGAATGATATAAATTATGTACAGAGTATTGGGATTAGATTTTAGTACTAATAATTAAAGAAATTTTATATATGATCTCGGGATGTGATCAAAGGATAAATTGTTGAAGCTAAATTGATCTAATAATCAACTCGGAGATTTAAAATTTATAGTAAAATTTAGCTAATGGCATACAAGAAATACATGTGGGAATTTGTGAAATCTTGCGGCAAGTAGATGTAAAATCGGGTCATTTGACCAAGTAAATGAAAGTGAATTCAGCATTCCAAGAGTATTAAAGCCAATATATATATACTAGAAATTGAAGATTTGTATAGTTAGAATTATCCCTATTGTGAAAAAAAAAACCTTAGTATTGTAGGAAAGCACTAAAACAAAATTATCCCTGAAAATGTTAAGGTCAAGATCTAAACCAAATTGATTAGGAAGGCAATGTTAGGTCGACATACTATAATTCCTCTTACTAATAGATCAAATAAGGTGGTATTCTTATTCAAAGACAAGATTAAAGGAAAAGTAAGAAAGATGTGTAAATAAAAGGAGCTAAATGCTTTCGCATGAAGAAAACCCTATTGGTAATGCTAATGGTGTTAGGAAATGTATGTATCTTAAGATCGTAGGATTCAAATTGAACATTCCAGTATTGTTATCTAAGTTTACCATCACCAATATGTCAGTTATCAGAAGAAAAAGGTCAGATGTACAAAGCTACATACTTACCTAGATGGTGTCAAACTCTTCTACTTGTTCTACATCGACCAGAACATCCACTTAGGGAATTGTCCCAAATTAGGTTAAAATCAAAAGAAAAAGAAATCAATCATACCATTTCCTATTCAGATAAACTATTAAAGCTAATATGCAAAACTAATAGTAGCATTGTCAATATAATAACAAAATTTCATAAGGATGAAATATGAAGCTTTATAGTTTTTTTTCAAGCATAATTGATTTAACATATAGTCACATACGAGCTTCATCTTGTAGGGAAATAAAGAGAATAAATTCAAACAAAAAAGCGATGGACTAAATGGCCATGAAAACCCAAACAAATGGAGGTATTTTAATTAAAATTATAAAAAGTACACTCAATAGCTTAATTGCTTGTCTTCCCTGTTAATTACATGTTGTATTTTCTTTAATTTCTATAGGCTATAATTTCCAAATTTTTCTTTGATTTAAATAAGCTAATGAAAAGTTTTGGGTCATTCTTGAAGTTTAAATGTGGAAGTCAAAATGTGATTTATGGAATAAACAGGTCATCTTGGTATTTTCACCATAACCTTTTCTGGGGAGATTCTAGATGTTGAAGCTTAGATCATACTAAGGAAAATATCACTAAAGACATGGTTCAATTTTCCGATCTTGGTTCACTATATTTTCAAATTTATGATCTAGGAAGTGACGATTCCTAAATGCTACTTTCAATAAGCCATCTTGGCATTTTTGCCATAACTTATTTTCTAGGAGGTTTCTAAGGCTGAAACTTGGACCATATCGAGGGGAAATCTTGTTGAACATATGAATCAATTTTCATATTTTGGTTTTCTATGTTTTCAAAGATATCATTTGAGAAAGGAGCCTTAAGAACCGGGTCACAAGTACATGGGGAAAGGCAAGGTAGATTACATTGATGTGCTCTCCAATAGAGAGAGGATGTAAAACAAGCTCATGGCGATGAGTATAATGGTATGGATGATGAGAAGCCATTTTGGAGACTAAGGGTGGAACTATAGCTACTTTATCAAGTGTCCCTAGATAAGACACTTTAAATGTCAAGAGCGTAGTACAATGACAATGTGTCATTATCTTGATTGATGGTTGGGCAACCCACAACTTCATTACCACAACTCTAATGGCTGAGAGAGGAATTCCCATATAAGACTTTGAAGGATTCAATGCTATGGTAGTTGATAAGTACAATATGACATGAACAAAAAGGGTTCCATGGTTGGAGTTGACGATAGGTAACTACACTATGATTAATGACTTCTATGTGGGTGAACTAGTAGACACTAATGTTGTATTGGGTGTTCATGACTTTATTCTATTGGGAAACACTCTAAGAACTACCAAACAATGGAGATGGAATTCACGGTAGGAGATGGTAAGAGGGTGGTTTTGAGGCGCATGTCCAATGGTTCCTCTAAGATTGTTCGAGCCAAGTGAATAGAAAGAATATTCAAGTATAGGGATTTATCTTTGGCAATATAGTGTCTAATAATGACACAAAAACCTTCATATAGTAGTGAATGTTATCCTATAGACATTCGGTCATTGTTGAGCAAACATGACTAAAAATTTGGGGAAATCCCTCCCAATAATCCTCTTGAAAGAGGTTTTGATCGCACCATTGAGTTAGGAAAAAACGCCAAGCCCGTAATAACTACTCCATAAATACACCAAAAGAAATTAAAAAATGAAATCAATAAAAAAAATCAAAAATTTATTAAAAATACACATGTCGTACCAATTCCAATCCATTTTCCTCACACCACGTGACGGCCATGTACAACACTGACACACAAGAAAACATATTTGATAAGATTCATAATTATTTAATTACGATCACAACCAGATTTGTTTTAAAAAAAGGAAGTTACCTCGATGTTGCTCATTTTCTAGACCTCCGTTGATCCATCCGCCCTCCTGTTTAACACCATAGCTCGAGGACGCCATTGAGTCGGCGTCTGAATCCACCAGAGGGAGTCAAAATGCCTCGTTGAAAGATGACGAAGATCCAACTCGTCATCCACTTCCCCAACCTGACGACGGCTGCGCATTCATGTATTTTTAAACTTTCTTCCACTTTATGAAATAATGTTTTCCATATTTTATCAACATCTTTGAATAGGGATATTATTTCTTTTGGATAACTCAATTAGTTGAGTCTTCGTTGTTAAGTATCTTTTTTATTGGGAGGTTACGATTTCAAATTTTTTTGATGCTTTTGCGGTTAGACCCCCGATATATTAGGCTGCTTTTGATGGATTTGTAGAAGCCACTCAATGTAAAAATTAAAACATACACGAAAAGAATTTCACTTAAACAATTTCATAGAATATCTATGGAAGTCAATACAACAACTTGAGTAGGTCTAATGGTTAAGAGCATGTGTTTCCTCCTAAGAGAAACCAGAGGGGTATTAGCCACTTAAACGATTTCATGGAAATTTTTATGCACTTTACTTAATTTGTATTTCACGTAGAAGCCAATACAACAACTTGATTGGACCTAATGGTTAAGAGCATGTGTTTCCCCCTAATAGATCACAAGTCCTAAACTAGAAGGGTATTAGTAGTCAAATCATTGTTGTCTATAATTACACAATATTGCTGATGACTATAGAAATGACAATGTTTAATCAAAATTATTGGTATATATAATCAAAAATCATTTAAAAGCAAAATTGCAGTCTTAAGTCAATATGACTATAGAAATGACAATGTTTAATCAAAATTATTGGTATATATAATAAAAAATCATTTAAAAACAAAATTGCAGTCTTAAGTCAATTAAGTTATCGATTTTAGTTGAGGGAATGGGATTTTTTAGTTGGCCAGGTGTTAGATGGTAACTTCTTTTGACACGTGGAGTTAGATAAAAGGTCCCTTATCTTTTATATGGTTTGGTTTGGATGATGATGATAATAATAATAATAATATAAATGAAACTATCAACTGTAAATTCCAAGATTATCGTAATTTTTAATCATAATTTATAGATTATGGTAATTTTTAATTAAAGTTTTATGACTCCGAAGATTACACTTGTGATTTAGAAGTAAAAATTAGTATTCAAAATTTAACCCTCATCTTAAAGCATATATAATCAAAATTCATTTAAAACAAAATTGCACCGTTAAAGTCAATTAAGTTATCAATTTTAGTTGAGGGAATGGGAGTTTTTAGTTGGCGAGGTATTAGATGGTAACTTCTTTTGATGCGTGGAGTCCGGATTAAAGATGTGTTTTAAAATATAATTTATTTTCTAAATATCCTAATAAATAGCTAATTACTAATTTATATTTATAATAAAGCATTAAAATTAATAAAAGTGAAGTGTCCTCTCAAATTGTGATAATCATGTCATAAGAAAAAGAAATATTTTAAATTTTTATTATAATTAGCAATAAGGTGGATTAGTTTTGATGGATAGTATTGGTTGAAGCCTTTACCAAGTCAGTTGACTCTCTGCCATAAGGTATAATTTTAATTCTCATTTATTCCATCACAGTCAAGCTCTTAAGATAAAGTAGACTCACTACAAATTCAGCCCATCTAAGAGTGTTAAGAAAAAAAAATAAATTTACTTAGAATGTGGCTGCCTTATTTATTCTATATTACATCTCAGAGGTATATATGGGATTTGTGGTTAAAATTTAAGAGTGCATGTATATGGAGTTGCAAACGTATAATGCCCTCTTCATTATTTAATAGCTCAGACACCAAAAGTGGCAGAAAGTTTATATGGAAACCAAAAGTGGCAGAAAAACGCGTTTCAGTCAACGTGTGAGGCTGCGAGGAAGAGTCAAAATTCTGTGTCCAAAGATAAGGAAGGATAGGTTGGTGAGATCCTGCAACTTGTCACCCACTTTAACATGGACCCGCTTTGCTCCCTGGTTTGACTTGCACATGCTTTCTACTTTGGCCTTCTAAATTTTATATAAAATCACTGAAAGATTCGGTGTGCCCATTTGTGAAATACCAGAGTTGTAAAATCCAGAAGTGCCTAGGGAAGTTGCTATGAAGGTAGATTGATCATTTTGATAAGTATGAAGGAACTTTCCCATGATATGGGTGAAAACCATGGCCCCGAGAGCTAAGTGTGTAACTCTTATGGCACAATAGAATATGGCTGGGGTGAAGCTTGAAAGATTTAAAGGTGAAGAGCTTTAAAAATTACTCTTTATATGTAACAAGTTTAGTTTATTTGTTGTGCTTTGGAAGTTTTAATGGTATAATTTTAGTCTTTTAAGAGTTTTGTCAAATAGCAGTTAAAAATAATTAAACTACATCAATTTAAAATGTATACCAACAAAGTTATTATTTAAAAATTAAAATCCAAAGTTAAAATGTATATATCCAAACCAAAGTTATTGGTTAAAGATTAAAATTTAGAGTTAAAAACAAATGTTGTTTTATGTTTAGAAAATTTCGTTTTTTCAATCTCCATTCTGCAGGTTTTCTTTTTATTGAAATTAATAGAGAAATGTATTATTGGAAAGAGTCCGATCATTATTTATGTGTGAGACTTAGATTAGGAATTAGTTCCTATATTCTAAGTGGTTGTTCTAACTATTATACTTGCATGTAAAGTATTTATTCTTTATGATTAATGATAAATGTGTAGAGTGTTCTGCGAGAGGCAATCTCTAGGTGAAGCTCCTCATGTGTGAGTTGCTTAGTTTGATGAATATATTTTGTGTCATTCATTTTTAACATGGTATCGGAGTGTCAGTCTCTAGGTGAAGCTCCTCACGTGTGAGCTGCTCAGTTTGATGAATATATTTTGTGTCATCCATTTTTAACACGGTATCAGAGCGTCAGGGTTGAGTGAGTCAAAGCTAGTGTGCTTTGGTGATTGGATGAGTGCCTAAGTGGCAATATTGTTTCCTCTGGTGACTGGTGTGAAGCAGAAACCTGGATTAAGGCTTGGCTGAGGTATAGCATGATATTTTATTTTGAGGATAACTGAAGCATCGCTGGATTTATACATGCCAGTCGCGATGCCCTAGCTTTGGAGTAGCACGAGATTTGGCCTAAAAAAATGTGCTTATCACCCTCTACTATGACCGATTTTGAGCAGTGCGACATTGAGCGAGAAAGGGGCGTGGGGGCATTGACCCCTGGCCTACATGGCAATGGAAGTCGGATAGATCTTAATGAAGTTCTGACAGAATTAAGCCACCTAACAGAGACTCAGTTTCATCTTGCACAATGCAAACCAAGGTTACATTGGAAGCTGGAAGCCTCCCAGCGGTGGCATCATGGGTTTGTGGTGACCTTTGAATAGGTACAGACCGTGTGGAGGAGTTGTGAAGGTACAGATCATTGCAAGTGCGTGGTGCGTTAATTTAGATCCGTAACAGCAAGCCAATCTTTGGGAGGATAAGTGTAACGCCCCCAGGCCTACAGTAGTCTTTCAACCATGCTAGATGAGGTGCGGCACCACCGAACACTTTCTTTTCACCAATACTTATGTTCGTGGACTACGCCTAACCACTTATCCTATTTAGTTTGTGTTTCTCAACCAAGTAATTATTAATGTTCCTTTATACCAATGAACACCCATACACATTCATTAACATCAGCAATTATACATGAAGAACACAATTGCACAGTATAAAGGGAGGGGCAACTCCCTGAACAATGAGTCTGCCCAACAATATATTATACAGTCTTTACAAAGTTGCAATGCTTTACAAGTATACTTGGAAGCCCCAAGTTTCATACTTAGCCAAATTTACAATCTTGTCACACCTCCGTGCGACAACCAAGATTTCCTTGCCCAAGGCGGGCGGGTGCGCCCTCACACGAGCTGCCTTCCGCACTTCACAACCAAACCTTGTCTTCGTGCACATCGGGCAGATGACTCCACAAGTCACCAAGACACCTCCTTTACACAACTGCTTCACCAACGCTTCACCGTGCACACTTGCACGACAGGCGGGCACTCACCCGAGTCACCCACGAACTCGTGCCAAGTCATCGCACAAACTGGGTGCCCACGCCTTCGTTCAACTGTCGGGTGCTCCTTCGCAAAACCAGGAGCCACACCCGTGCACGTCCTTCTCCAACCGGCGGGTGACCTCTACCTGCGCCCTCACCCAATCCAAGATGTGTGCTACCTCCGTGTGGCCTTGCCCAAGAGCGGGTGCATCACCAAAACTTGCGCCTTCCTTTCTTGCTGCGTCCTCCACTAGATCTACGCACTTCTCTTCATGATGAGCGAAGTTGTTGCTTGTCCAAATGAGCTCCAACGCATGCTTGTTTATACGAGTGGCAAGGCGAGGTCGTGGCTACCCAACCGACCTGCCCACACCCTCATCTCCATCGCAAACACTTCTAAAACTCTCGTTGGCCATCATCCAAACGCCCACAAGTAAGGTCAGCCTTGCTATGTTTTTTGGTCGGCCGTGGGTTGAGTGTTCATGCTCCCCACGCATATAAAAACCATCGCTCTCCTCCATTATGCGCATGACTCGTCGCATATGTAAGTCCGAGCTTCGCACTTTGTTCAAACTGCACGCTCGAGGGATGAACCAACTCGTCGCACCAACAAGAAGTCGTGCCAAGGACTACAGGTCCTTACATCCTCCTCCACCTAAAATCGTTGTCGTCCTCGACAACATACCATCCTGGTAGCCATCCACCAAGATCATCATCAATGTCTGTCTCATCCTCGATGCATGATGTCAACTCCTCCACATACTGCAAACATCCCTGCAACATATGTAGAACTCCCATCTCCATCATGTGTCATCTCATCCTGTGAACTATCATCCTTCCTGCCTGCCTGATGTCAACATCTCTCTGGTACACTGCTAGCCCTCATGACTTGAACTAGTCGGGTGACCAGTCCAACTGTCACGCTCAAATCATAAGAATGTCCATCCTTATGCTTTCACCAGTCTATCTCAGATTCTGCCACATCCTGGACTCACCAAGAATCTCATCCATGCTCAGGTCCATGGAAACTCCATCCATCTGCAACATGTCATGATGCTTGATGCCAAACCATCCCTGTACCATCTGTCATACCTGCTCAACCTGTTTTAAGGACTCACTGCCATGAGCAGCTAACAATGAGCTCCATCTTCTTTCCCATCTAAGAAGATGTGGAGGGAGTAGGGCCTGAAGGCTCACCCTCACTAATCAACTCAATCCATCTATCAGGATCTTCTATCTCCATCCTCTGTAGATAAGTGACCCGGTCCTCCTCCCGGACATTTGGCCTCACATATGCCTCATCATCATCATCATCATCCTCGACCACTTCTAGCCTTCTTGACAAATCCAAGATACTATTTGAAAGAGTCCTGATGACCAATGACTTCTGGGTAAGCTTTGTCTCAACCATAGACCACCGCTTACTCATATCTTCCATCCACTTCTCATCCTCCATTTGTCACTACCAACTTACAATTAGGCTTTGTCACTCCAACGGTTGGTACACCAATGGGTACATCTTCCCTTCCATCATAAATGTACAACCTCTTCAAATGTGGAACAATCATAGCATCAAACTATTTCAAGAATTCCATTCCTAGCACAGCTTCATGGTCATCTATATGCACTATAGTGAAGTCGACCTTCCCTGTCCACTCACCTAGTGTTGTGTCCACTTTTTCAGCTACACCAAGAACATCATCAGGAGGAGAATTGACTGTCTTCATCTGTGCCTTCACTGGTACAAATTTCAGCCCAATTCTTCTCGCAGTATCTTTAGTCATGAAGTTATGAGAGGCCCCACTATCCACCATAGTGAGTATACCAGCACCCTCAACCTTCATTCGAACATACTCCAACTTGTTCCTCTCAGGATCTCTCCGAGAGATCATCTCTGTAGCAGCAGTAGCACCAAGTATCTGCATCATCCCTACAAAATCTTCTTCATTCTTCGCATTAGATTATGCAATCGCAACCACTTTCGGTCTAGAAGGACAATTCTTCACCGTATGTGGTTCAACACATATCTAACACTTCAAGGCTTTCTTCGTCTTCGACTTATCATCTGATCTCGAAGCATCATCCTTTTTCTTCTCTTTTGGCTTGTCAGACTTCTTCTTCCTATCATCAGAAGTCTCATCATAATGCTCCACCAACCTGTCCAGAGCAGCAAAAGCTTTTTCAAGTGTTCTAATCCTCTACCTCTTCACTTCATTGCATGCCCAAGGCTTCAATCCAGTGATGAAGTTGAACACCTTGTCCCTCTCGGCCATGTCAGGAAGTTCCAGAACCGCACTTGCAAAATCCTACTAATATGTCTGAAGGTTCCCTGTCTGCTTTATGAAATTTATCTTCATCCTTGCTTCCCACGTTTCATCTTGAGGACTGAAATGGGTCTGCAAAGCTTTCTTCATCTCATCCCATGAAGTAATGTCACCAGCACTTCCATTGGTAATCTGATCCATCCATCTTTCCCACCACATCTTAGCATCCTTTGTCAAGAACTGAGTAGCTACCTTAACTTTTGTCTCATCATCAGATAGACCCAATCGTTCCAAGTATTGCTCCATGTCCCATAGAAAGTTTCCAAGAGTCTTTGCACTCCTTGTACCATCATAAGATTCAGGTTCTTTGACTTTCACATGAGGCACTCCTCCACCTGAGTTATGCCTCACAGCCTTCTTCAACACCGCGATCTCATCTCTGGCTTCATCAAGAGATTTCTACAAGTCCACGATCTCTGCAAGACCTCGGTCTCTTGCCTCTTCAACCTCCCTGACCCTTAATTCAAGTTGTGTACACATAAGATCAGTGTACTGGTGTTGATTCTGGAGTTCATCGAGCTCTTCCTTCATCTTCGAATTGGCCTCTTGATCTCTCTCGACCAAGTCCATCTTCTTAGTCCGGAAAGCTTCTAAGTCCTTCATCTTCTCCAACACTTTTTCAATGAATGCCATAGTAGCATCCTTCGCACCGTGACTAGACCCAGCTTGAGATTCAGCTGCCATTGCTAACAACTTCCTTCTTCTTTTCAATCTAGTTTTGACCATCCAACAGCTTCACCAAGATGCCTGCAACTTGAACCAGCCCTCGTTGCACTTGTATGTGAAATAGCTTCCTTCACCTGCAAGTACCTGCTTCACTGTCAAGTGTATGTACACCTGCTTCACCCAGCTTCCTGCAAGACTCCTCCAAGTCTTCAGACTAGCTCTGATACCAACTATCACGCCCCCAGGCCTACGATAGTCTTTCAACCGTGCTAGGCGAGGTTCGGCACCACCGAACACTTTCTTTGAACCAATACTTATGTTCATGGACTACGCCTAACCACTTATCCTACTTAGTTTGTCTTTCTCAACCAAGTAATTATTAATGTTCCTTTATACCAATGAACACCCATACACATTCATTAACATCAGCAATTATACATGAAGAACACAATTGCACAGTATAAAGGGAGGGGCAACTCCCTGAACAATGAGTCTGCCCAACAATATATTATACAGTCTTTACAAAGTTACAATGCTTTACAAGTATACTTGGAAGCCCCAAGTTTCATACTTAGCCAAATTTACAATCTTGTCACACCTCGGTGCGTCAACCAAGATTTCCTTGCCCAAGGCGGGCGGGTGCGCCCTCACACAAGCTGCCTTCCGTACTTCACAACCGAACCTTGTCTTCGTGCATGATGGGCGGGTGACTCCACCAAGTCACCAAGACACCTCCTTCGCACAACCGCTTCACCAACGCTTCACCATGCACACTTGCATGATGGGTGGATGCTCACCCAAGTCACCTAAGAACCCGTGCCAAGTCGTCGCACAAACCGGGCGCCCACGCCTTCGTTCAACCGTCGGGCGCTCCTTTGCACAAGTGGGTGCCACACCCATGCACACCCTTCTCCAACCGGCGGGCGACCTCTACCCGCGCCCTCACCCAATCCCAGATGTGTGCTACCTCCGTGCGGCCTTGCCCAAGAGCGGGCGCATCACCAAAACCTGCACCTTCCTTTCTTGCTGCATCCTCCACTAGATCTGCGCACTTCTCTTCATGATGAGCGAAGTTGCTGCCTGTCCAAATGAGCTCCAACGCATGCTTGTTTATACGAGTGGCAAGGCGAGGTCATGGCTGCCCAGCCGACCTGCCCACACCCTCATCTCCATCCCAAACACTTCTAAATCTCTCGTCGGCCATCATCCAAATGCCCACAAGTAAGTTCGGCCTTGCTACATTTGTTGGTTGGCCGTGGGTTGAGTGTTCATGCTCCCCACACATACAAAAACCATCGCTCTCCTCCATTATGCGCATGACTCGTCGCATATGTAAGTCTAAGCTTTGCACTTCGTTCAAACCGCGTGCCCGAGGGATGAACCAACTCGTCGCACCAACGAGAAGTCGTGCCAAGGACTACAGGGCCTTACAATAAGTGTTGAAAGTGGGATCCGGTGGTAGGTGGAGGTAGGCTGTGGGATACGTTGATCTCCCACGTTGTTTTACAGTGCCGCAAAAAACATCTTTGTCATGTTATCACATTACTGAATGAGCCCCTTTTTTTGGTTGTGTGAGATCCCTACGCTGTTATTGTGAAGGGTATCATTGGCAGGTGCTCGTGGTTGCAGGACGACAAGGTGTGTGGTTGCATGGCTACAGAGGCAATGGTGATCCATTGAAGTAACTTCCACCTCTACACAAAATACGGTGTGGTGGTATCGTGGATCGAAGGTCGATTGGTGGCTAACTTTCTTGCACGAGATTTGTTGCACGAGCTCAAAGTAGTATTGTGTTGTGTGCCATCATGGAGAAAAACAGTGGAGCAACGTTCTGATTGTACAGATCCGTGGTATTGGCCAGCATATCAGTGGAGTTGTGACCTTGACATCAATTTTTTTTAGTTTCTGGAGAAACATCAAGCATTGATGCATCAAAGAGTTGAGAAGAGGAGGCATCAAATCATTGAGAAGAGGGTATTGTTGAAACCGTTGTTTTTCCTTTGAATTTTTTTTTAAGGGTTATAATATTTTTAAAGGAAAACATTATGGTTTGGGGTGCCCATCTAAAAGGGGTTGTATTAAGAGCACCATTTTTTTAGATCTAGAGAGAGATCTGTTTTTTTTCAATTGCTAGAGGTCGAAAGTTTTTTTGAGGTATACCTATCAAGATGAATAATCAGATGGCAGAGGTGTACTTGAACGAGAGCAATAAGCTCGATAGATCCAATTTTTCTAATTGGAAATTCAAGCTACAGACCTTGCTTGAGGGGGAAATGCATGGGCGATTAAAAGAGGTGATGAATTGAAGCTGACCATAGCTACAGGTGAAAAACCAGCCACAATTCAAGACTGGGAAAAGCGGGAGAATAAAGCAAGAGTGTTGTTAAAATTCCCAGTGAAAGCTTGTATTATCTCTCACATCCGGGAATGTAAATTAGAAAATGACATATGGATAACTCTAAAGGACTTGTACGAGATCAAAAATACAAAGCGTCTGTTGTTTTTGAAGAGTGAGATTCTCTCCATTAAAATGGAGGAGAATGAATCAATGGTTGCGTTCATCTCTCGAATCAAGGAGCTCAGAGATAAGCTAGGTGACACAGGGGAGACAGTGTCAAACACTGATCTTGTCACGATTACCATGAATGGTATGACTGATGACTATCAAATGTTTATCATAGGCTTGAATGCAAGAGAGAAAGCCCCCAAATTTGAAGAATTGACAAGGATCCTGATGCAAAAGGAAGAAAGGTGAATGGCTCTGAAACCCCAGAATTCAAATCTTGGTTTAATGGTGGAGAAAAATCCTTTCAGAGGGAAGGCAATTGCAGGACATAAAGGCGGAGGTACACCACAAAGAAAGGCACCTCAAGGCATGCCTTCAAACATAAGTAATTTAGGAACCAAATGTTGGTCATATGCTAGGAATTTCCATAAGACGAGACTTGATGAAGGTCGACATAGACATAAGAAGCATTCAGGGCACTTTGCTGATGAAGATTAGAATCATAATCTTAGATTGTTTATATCAGTTTTTGCGTTCCCTACTAAGAATGATGAAGTAGAAACTTGGTTTGTAGACTCAGGAGCTTCCACTCACATGATAGGTAACATACATTGGTTTGAGAATTTTAAAGAAACCAACAGTGGTGCTAATATCTACCTTGGTGATCATAGAGGGTACCAAATCAAAGGGTATGGAAATGTTCTAGTCGTATTGTCTGATAGGCATATTAGGCATATTCAAAATGTCATGTATGTACCTGGAATTAAAAATAATCTGATTTTTGTTTCTATGATAACAAATCATAATATTAAGGTAGAGTTTTTTAAGTCTTATTGTGTTATTAAAGATCTGTTGGATCATATGAAGCCAATTGCATCATGTATTCGAGTGGGAGGACAATATAAGTTGAATGTAAGAAGTGCACCACACCAAGCCTTGACTTCATCAGTTATGATTGCAGAAGACTTATGGGATCAAAGATTCTGTCATATTAATTTTAATGACTTGTTGCTACTTCAGAAATGAGGTATGGTCAATGGTCTTCCTGTTTTAAAGAATGTTCATGTTTATTGTGAAGCATGTGCTATTGGGAAGATGCATGGAGATGATTTTCCTGTAAACTTAGATAGAAATAAGAGAGATATCTTAGAGCTTGTGCACACTGGTTTATGTGGGCCGATGCATACAAGGTCATTAGGAGGTCCCTAATTTTTTCTTATTATTCGTTAATGGTTGCACAAGATTTACTTGGGTATATTTTCTTAGAAATAAGAGTCATACTTTTGAATATTTTAAAGAGTTTAGAAGCATGATTGAAAAGTAGACCGAGAAATTCATCAAAATTCTCCACTCAGATTAAGGGGAGAATACAAGAAGGGTGATTTCATAAAATATTGTAAGGACCATGGGATAGTTTAGCGATTCATAGTACCCCACACTCCTCAACAGCACAGGGTTGCATAGAGGAAGAACAAAACCCTTGTGGAGTGTGCATGCAACATGTTAAAAGGTAAGAACTTGTCTAATGGATTTTGCGTAGAGGTAATAAATACTGCAGTATATTTGAAGAATAGGAGTCCAACAAAAAGCCTTGATTTTAAAACTCCATCCAAAGGTTTATTAGGTTTTAAGCCTACAGTTAATCATTTAAGAGTTTTTGGCTCCAAATATTTTGCTCATGTTCCAAAAGAGGATAGGAAGAAACTAGATTAAAAGCATTTTTGTTGGGTGTTGTACATAGTTTAAAGATTATAAATTGTTTAATCCCTCTACTCATAAAGTATTTGCAAGTAGAGATGTAGTATTCCAAGAGCAAGTTGATGATGGAAACCATGATAGAGGCAATGAAGAATGGCATGTTCCTTTGCTGATGGAAGATGGAAGTGATGAAACAAGGGACAACCATGAGTAGCAGTAGCAATAGAAAAAGGAAGAAGTGGATGGTATAGATGCAGTTAGCAGGCCAAGTCCACTAAGGGATGATCAAAATAGATTTGAAGCCAGTCCACTACTCAGGAGATCAGGTAGGAAAATTCAGTTTCTAGCATGATATAGCAATCATGCTCTTATAACTAGTATGTTAAATGTTGTTGAAGCCTCTAATTATAAAGAAGTAAGTCAATATAGTGAATGGAGGGCAGCCATGGAAGAGGAATATGAGTCAATACTTAAAAATAAAACCTGGGATCTAGTTGAACTACTTGAAGGCAAACAACCCATAGGTTGCAAATGGTTATACAAGCGTAAATTTAAAGCAGATGGGAGTATAGATAAATATAAAGCTAGGCTAGTTGTAAATGGGTACTCATAGAAAGGCATGTACTATGAGGAAAATTTCACCCCTGTAGCTAAATTAAACACAATTACAATGCTAATTGCTTTAGCTACCAAACATCATTAATGATACAATGTGAAATTTGCATTCTTAAATGGGGAATTAAAAGAAGAAGTTTATTTAATGCAACCTGAAGGGTTTGTTAAAAAGGGAGAGTAACATTTAGTTTGTAGATTGAGGAAAGCACTGTATGGACTAAAACAGGCACCCAGGTCATGGTATGATAAAATTGATTCATTTTTCCTATAACATAGTTATAAAAGAAGCAATAATCACCCTAATCTGTTACATACCATGTTTCATGAAGAGGGGAAAATTGTTTTTATTTTTTTATATGTAGATGATATTATCATTACAGGAATTGTTGATATACTCATTAAAGAAATCAAAGAGCAGATGTCACAGGTTTTTGAGATGAAAGACCTTGGAGAGTTACACTATTAATTGTGTCTTAAAGTCTAGATGGATTCTGGCTAGAGTTTTCTGTCTCAAGGAAGGTATGTCAGGAGCTTATTGAAAAAGTTCAGAATGGATCAATGCAAAGCTTCCACAGCGCCTTTACAGCAAAATATTAAACTTCAGAATAATGATGGCTCTAAGGAGCTCGATGCGACACTCTATAGATAGCTGGTTGGGAGTCTGATTTACTTGACTACAACTAGGCTAGATTTGGCTTTTGTAGTGAGTGTATTAAGTCAATTCATGTCAAAGCCTCTTAAGAGTCACTGCATTGAAGTGAAAGGTGTCTTAAGGTATCTTCAAGGAACCTTAAACTTTGGTATTAAATATACTCATTCATTTGATGTTAGATTGACATGTTTTTCAAATTTCGATTGGGCCAGAAATCTGGATGACAGACGATCCATAACAGGTTATGCATTCAGCATTGGGTCTGGGGTCATTGCATGGAGCAGAAAGAAGTAGAACAATGTATCCTTGTCTTCAGAAGAAGTTGAGTATCAAGCAATGTGTGCAGCAACGCATGAGACCATTTGGTTGAGGATACTTCTCTAAGATGTTGGAGAAGAACAAAAATCTACCACAGTTATCAGATTTAACAACTAGAGCTCAATCAAAACTTTCAAATAATCCAATGTTTCATAATAACACAAAGAATATTGATACGGAGTTTCACTTTGTTAGGGAGGAGGTTCAGTCAAAAGAAATTCATATTGAATATTGTAATACTTGTGATAATGCTGCAAACATTTTTACTAAGCCCCTTGGAAAAATTAAATTTGAGTTATTTCGGGAGATGGTAGGAGTACTAGTGAACCCTTTCTCCATTAAGAGGGAGTGTTGAAATTAATGGAGAAATGTATTATTGAGAGTCTGTTCATTAATTATGTGTGAGACTTAGATTAGGAATTAGTTCCTACATTCTAGGTGGTTGTTCTAACTCTCCACTTGCATGTAAACTATTTATTCTTGATAATTAATGATGAATGTGTAGAGCACTCTGTGAGAGACAGTCTCCAGGTGAAGCTCCATGAAGCTCCTCACCTGTGAGCTACTCAGTTTAATGAATATATTTTGTGTCTTCCATTTTTAACACGTCTTATCTTATGCGTTCAATTTGAGCAAACCGTCATTTATTTTGTTTCAATATATCTTCCAAATATGTAAATATTGAAATGCAATTTGATATGCATAAAATGGTCGTTAAAAAATTGAAATGTAAAAAATAGTCATTAAAAAATTGAAATGCAGATGGTCATGAAATATTCTCGTAGTTACCAATGGTTGTATGGTTGTAAATCCTCAGCGGAGCGCACTAATTAGGTTAATTAGGTTCCTTTATAAATAGGGACAAATGTTCTCATTTTAATGCGTATATATTTTGTCAATTTATGTTTACTATGTTTAATAATAGTCAATGTGATGATATAGTTAAATATAGTGAATTTTCATAGGGTGAAATAGTAATTATAGTCAATCATGTTCAACTATAATGAAACAATTATTAACTATAGTGAAAAATATAGTCCATAGGGTTTAAAAATAGTCACATTATCAACTATAATCTAATCATGGTCAATCATCATCAGCTATGATCACCATCTTTGACTATAATTGACCATAATTGACCATAATTAACTATTATCATTATGGTGAAGAATTGTCAACCATAAGACTAATTAGTATGATTGACCTACATGGAGCATGGCTAGTCATTATACAAATTTTAAAATTTAAAGGTTATTAATTTTTAAAATATATAATCAAAATTCATTTAAAAACGAAATTGCTTCATTAAAGTTAATTAGTTTATCAATTTCAATTAGGGAAAAGAGTAGAGTTAGAGTTTTTAGTTGCATGAGATGTCATAGGATACTATGTTTTGATTTGTGCACTTAGGATTAAAGTCTAAAATATATGTTTTAATATTAAATTTAGATTTTAAAGTGCGATCATTATTCAAAAATACAATTTAAACAATAAAAAATACATGTGGTCTATATAGAGAAAGGCAAAAAACCACTATATATTTATCTTAATTTTGTAAATATTTATTAAAACCCTTTATTTATAAATCTCTTTCAAATTTTACATTATAAAAATAAATTTATTTTCAAATTTTACATCATAAAAATAAATTTAAATTTGTTCCTTAGGCTTTGTAAATTCATGGCTATATGATCTGATCCCTCTGGGCTTGGTAAATCCATAGTAATGTGATGATATAAATTTGATATTAACGTATTTAAGCATGATCTGATTTTGGTTGCTCGGTATTTTTATCACACATTTATCAAGGTAGATTGATAATTTTGAGAGTATGAGGGAAGTTGCGCATGATATTGTTGAAAACCATTGGCGGGAGGGAGAGCGAAGTGTGGTAGAACGTGGATTGGGTGAAGCTTGTGTTGAGATTTTTTTGTTAATTAATTTTGGAAAAAATCTTATGTATGTGACAACAATAGGATTTGTTGCTAAGTTAGCTCCAGTTATTCCTAAGGAGTTATTGCATCCTATATTTGCTATGAGAGAATTTATGATTCAGTTTTCTACTCCCAGCTATAAAATGTAAGCCCGTAGAGGATATTTGGGCAGAGAGGGTGTGAGGAATTATGTGTTGTAATCTCTTGTTGAATAATAAGATTGTCGATGCCTCTGTTTGGTGGATGTAGCCCAGATTGGTTGGGTGAACCATGTTAAATATTATGTGTTTTTTATGTTGGTTTATGCTG
>APFE030505554.1:10536-28238 GCA_000404065.3 Pinus taeda
GGTGGAGTTGCCGGCTGGAAGGAAACCCATTGGCAGAAAATGGGTGTTCAAGAAGAAGACAAATGCAGAAGGAAAGGTGGATAAATACAAAGCTTGTTTGGTAGCAAAAGGTTATTCACAGGTGCCGGGAATTGATTTTGGTGATATTTTTTCTCCTATTGCCAAGGTAACTTCTATTAGATTACTTTTATTTGTTGTTGTTGCTTTTGATTGGTAGAATAGATGGATGTGAAGACAACATTTCTTCACGAGGATTTGGAAGAGGAGATCTACATGAAGTAACCTGAAGGCTTTGCGGTGAAGGGTAAGAAAGAACTGGTATGCAAGTTAAAGAAGTCTGTTTATGGATTACAACAGTCACCAAGGATGTGGTATCAGAAATTTGATACATTTATATGAGGACTTGGCTTCACCAGAAGCAAACCAGATCACTATGTGTATTTTAAATTAATTGGTGACCATGTTATTTATCTGCTCTTGTATGTGGATGATATGTTGCTAGTTGGAAATGACAAAGAAATTATCCAGGATTTGAAGACCCATTTGTCCTCCAAGTTCGACATGAAAGATCTTGGTGCTGCAAACTATATTTTGGGCATGGAGATTAAAAGAGATCGAACAAAGAGGAAGCTCTGGTTAAACCAGAGGAAGTATGTCGAGACAATATTGTAGAGGTTTAATATGTAGGATAGTAAACTGGTGAAGGTTCCTATTCCTGTAGGTTTAAAGTTATCTGTTGAATAGTGTCCCAAGACACAAGAAGAGGAAGAGGACATGTCCCATGTTCCATATGCAAGTGTAGTCGGTAGCTAGATGTATGCGATGTTCTGTACTAGACCAAACATTGCACATGCAATGGGAGTATTGAGCAGGTTTATGTCAAAACTAGTGAAGGAGCACTAGACAACAGTGAAGTAGTTTTTTAGGTGTTTGCGTGGCACTAGTGATTATGGTTTGTGCTACAAAGGAAGACCAGGATTGGACAGAGTTTGTGCTACAAAGGAAGACCAGGATTGGATATTCGTGGCTTTGTTGATGTAGACTGGGCTGGAGATCTGGATCAGAGAAGATCTACAAGTGGGTTTGTGTTTAATTTATTTGGAGGTGCAATCAGTTGGATGAGTAAGAAACAATCTTTAGTGGCACTATCAACTACAGAGGCGGAATACATGGTAGCCACTCATGCAAGCAAGGAAGAAATTTGGTTGCAAAGATTGTGTTCAAATATGGGGTTAGTACAGGGAGCTATAAGGATAGACTGTGACAGCCAAAGTGAAATTTTCTTAGCAAAGAACCCTGCATATCATTCAAAGACAAAGCACATTGATGTTCAGTATCACTTTGTGAGGGATATGATAGAAGACAAAAAGGTGTTGCTGGTAAAGGTGGACACGTTGAAAAATATTGCAGATGCATTGACAAAATCTGTGAGCTCTGAGAAGTTCTCTTGGTGTAGAGAAAAAATGGGTGTTGCAGGGCTGGATAAATGACTAAGTTCTCTTGTGGCCCCCTGTGGAAATAAAAAAACAATTGGGAGAATGTTGGGTTGTATTATATTATTTCCATGACTAGCCCATGTAGTTAACCAGGGGGTTAGAAGGGGGGTGAAGCCCCCACTTCGTTGCGCCAATTGCGTAGTAGTGGGAGTCACAGGGGGTTTGAGGGGTGCAGGTAACCCCACTCTATGGGGTTTAGGGCAGCACTACGGAAAATTTTGGTTTTGGAACCTATGTTAGGTTGGGCAAATCTACCTATGGTTTTGTGCATGATTTTTGCACATGGTTTTGGATGCGATGGTTTTTGGTCCATGGTTTTGGATGCGATGGTTTTCATTCCATGGTATTGGATGCTTCGACATGTATAAATATGTATTGTAACATTGAAAGGAACATAATGAAAAATCAAGCTGGTATTCCGAGCTTTTGGATCCAAGGGAAATCTCTGTGTATATGTGTTTTATGTGTTATGCTCTCGCATTGTTTATTTTCTGTGTTTTTAGAATTCGCATGCAAGTAATTTTTGTATGGGGTTAAAACCTACAAAATGTCTAAACTTCTGGAGCGTGTACACCATAGTCAAGCCTTCGCACTCTGTCGTCGAATAATTCTTTTCAGACTTTGACAACTTCCTACTTGCAAACTCTATAGAGTGATCCAGCTCTCCTTTACCAACATGTGTCAGCACTGCTCGTAGTGTAATACTCGAGGAATCCACATGCACATGGAATTCCTTCTTCCAATCCGAGAAGACTAGGATCAGTGCAATGATCATTTTCTCCTTTAATACATCTAGGTTTCACTGAAATTCTTCATTCCAATAGAATGTAGCATCCTTCTTCAATAGCTTTTCCATAGGCACGGTAATCTGAGCATAACATTTGATGAACTTCCGATAGTACCCAATGTGGCTCAATGTTGCGTGTAGCTATTTAACACTTCTTAGAGCCTCCAAATTAATTATTATCATGATCTTGGTAGGGTCCACCATAAGTCCTTCCCTGCATACCACATGACCTAGCAAGATTCTGAAAGGGACGCAGAACAAGCATTTCTTCAAGTTTAGCGCAATCTGATACCTTAGGAATGTATCCAACATTAAGCGCAAAATGGCTACATGGCATTTTGCTAGCCCAAACATTGTCCAATCATCAAAATATACCTCTAAGAACTTGTGAATGAATTATTTGAACATCACGATGACTACGCGCGAGAAGATCGTCGGCGCATTCTCAAGTTCAAAAGGAATCATTGTATACTGGAAACATCCCCATTCTGTCGCAAAGGTGGTTTTACTCCTGCCTTCGGGTGCAATATTAATCTGATGGTATCTAGAGAATCCATTAGTGAATGAATAGGCAACGTAACCATTTGTTGGCTTAGTGGGTCCTTACCTAGGTTCAGTGTTATTTGCACCAAACAAATCCCTACACTACTGGCCCTTTTGGCATCAATCTGCAGAGCGCGGACTGAAGTCTCACCCGAAGCAGTATGGGGGGATGTTGGAACCAAGTTTTCTCACCCAGAGATTAGCGTGATCTTGTTTTATGCCCTAAATCTACCTTCACACGTATCGATAAGCCTTTATGGCTTATCGATGCAACTCCCTTTAATCAGCCTCTAGACCTCCGTGAAGGTCTATGACTGTCTTTCGCAGTCCTTGAACAGACTAATCAGTTACTTATGTGCATTAGATATTACTCTTAACCCAACAACTACTCAGATCAACCTAAGTGTTCAATAACTTTAACATACAACAAGATAATCTTCACGTAAACAATTAACATCAATTGCATTCATATAACAATATAAATAATGTAAAGTCGCGCATCATTACATCATTATTTCATAAACCCATCATTCATCACAGCATAAGCACATTCATTCATAACAGAAGTATATAGATGAGACATAGGAATTTCTGTAATAATCTTCTTTATTGATAATCAGTTCAAGATTCGAACTCAAAACCTCCATGTGCACTCAGTTGTAGGGGTCCACGCACTCAGCTGCAGACTCTACTCTAGGCCTCTGCACACACAGTTGCAGAGCCTTTCTTCCTACTCTTCTCCGCTAATTCTCTAGACTTCTCCCATAGACCAACTTCATTCCTTTCCTTAGACATCCTAAGACACACTTATTTATACAATCCCATGTTTTGTGGGCCATGGGTAGATCCTCAAAAAACGGACTCAACTTACATAAAGAAGGGTAAAACCCTTATGATTCTTTAACTAAATACATGCTCCACAACCACAATTTGTGGAGACTTTACATCCTTATACAATAAAACTTGGGCTTTTTCCCCAATATTGACCCTAGGGGACCCCATCCCAACGGTTGCAGACCCCTGAGCTGCATTGGGGTTGTACAATGGAGGAAGAGTGCTAATTGATAGATGTGAGCACTACTTTGCTTAAGAGTTCGCTCTCCAATGTTCTCTACCAAACCAAACTCAACTATAACTTGTAACCACTCACTATGACTCACCATCTAACAATAGGGTAAGAAAAAATTCCCATTTCCCATGGCTCACCCCTTCTTTTATAGGAGGTTTCATAGGTGATACTTGGAATTTCACGAATAATTAATTGTTTTTATTAACCTAAAAGTTTGATTATTCACCCACCCATGTGTCACCCTCTCACTAAGGCTCTCCAAATTTATTTACTTAAATTTTAATTCAAAAATAATATTTTTCCTTACCCCAACAAGTCTTCTTATTTCTTCTCCTAGTTGTCTCTTGATCCCCCTTTTCTACTCCTTAATTTGTGTTCCTCTCTTAAGTCAAATAATAAGTATCATATTTGATCCTCTAACTACCTCCTAATTTAACTCAATTTTCCTCTTAGATGGATACTCTTATGTTGTCTCTTGCCACATGGAGGTTCTCTAAATTTCTCTAATTAACAATTATTAATCTTACTTTAATTCACCACCCTCTTCTCTTACTGAAGTTTAATTAATTTAGGGTTAATCTTTATAATTAACTATATGTCCCTGTTCCCCCTTTTACCTAATTTTTTTACTTATGTACAATATCTACCTAATATTTTCCAACATGGGAAGGGTAGAGTTTTCAAGGTACCATGTTTTTATTTCTTCCTATTCTCCCTTTACCCCAAGTTTACGCTTGATTTAATTGCCTTAGTTCCAACCTCATTTACCACCTAATTTGAATTATTAGGATTTCAGTATCTTGATTATATTTATTGGTTTCCTTGTGATTCCAAGTGTGCCAAGTTTCTCAGGCCCTTTAAGAAATTCCCTTGAAGCTCCAAGGGTGTGATGCCTAATATTTTATTTGTGATGCCAAAGGTGTCAATTCAGTTGTGCCTTTCAAGAACTTCTCTTCGAAGTTACAAGGGTACCACACCTAAAAATTTACTTATGATTCCAAGGGTGTCAAGTTGGTCATGCCTTTCAAGAATTTGTCTTGAAGTTCCAAGGGCGCCACACCACTTTCCCTTCAAACATCAAGTGGATATGAGGGAAAAATATAGGTACAACAACATAGACCGTTATATCTCTCATGTTTCCCGCTATAGTGATATTAATGGTGATGCGGATCAAGGAATCCACCTTGATGCATGCCCCTAGTAAATCCTCATGAGCAACCCAATTTGGGACCTTCCCCCACAACATCGTTATCTTCAAGACGAAGGTGTTCCAACCCTTTCAGCCCAAGTTAGGATGGGAGTGCTAGTGAGTGAGATCGGGGACACTGTCCCACCCCTCCCATGTATTTCCATCCATTTTTACAACCCCATCACCCATGTTTGAGTCATTCAACCAAGAAACTTACATGTGCCTGCAACCACTAACATATCATTAGACTTTATAATAAGTTTTAAACTGAACTTTAAAATTTCAAAGAAAAAATATTCATTTCCATCAAACTAGATGTCGTCGACTCATCACATGTGAGTGCCTCTGGTGGTTTCATGTCATACTCGATAATCATCAATAACCAAGTCTTTCAGCGTCAGCCATTATCATAATAGCATCATCAACATGACCTAGTCATTCACATCATTGTTCATCTTAAATCAGAACTAATGCAAGTATCTAACAAAAAACATACATATCCATCAAAGTTATCATCATCATAACATCAATAGGGAACATACATATCCATCAATGTTATCATCACCATCATATCAATAGAGAATACACATATCCATCAATTTTATCATCATCTTAACATCAATATAGAAACAAACATAACCATCACATTTATCAATAGTAGATTCAAGTGTTTGGATCCTCAAAGTTTAATGTGTGAGCCTTAAAGCTAAATAAATGTTAATTTCATATCAATGTCATTCAACTAGAGTAGGCACTACATACACCCATTCTAAATAATAGACTTTGTATCGAAGACCTTGGAATAGGTAAGGAAAATGGTGACGCATCTTCTCAGCATCCTCCCAAGTGGATGAAATAGGACTATAATTTTCCCACTAGACCTTAATGTGGCCTAGTAATCATTGTTTAAGATGTATAGTTCACTAGTCCAGTATGCGAACTAGTTCGGTCATCACTATGCCCTTGTTCGAAGGTTGCAAATGACCCAAGTCAATAACATGCAAAGGATATAAAATATAATGATGCAAAACATAAGCATGAAACAAATAATGCATACACACTAGAGATGAGGGTAAAGCAATATTATGTGCCATCAACCCTTCTCTTTCTAAGATTTCAAAAGGACCGACAAACTATGGAGACAATTTTTCTCCCTTTCCAAACCTTATAGACTTCTCTTGGGGACTTACTTGCAAAAACACCCTATCTCCCACTTCATAACTTTGATCTATCTAGTGAGCATCAATGTAGCTCTTTTTTTATCTTGTGCTTCTTTAAGCATCCCCTTAATTATGCTCATTCATTCCTCCTTCTCTTGCACTACTTCTGGTCCTATTAACACTCGATCTTCTAAATTGTCCCAACTAAGAGGTGTTCTGAGAGGTCTTCCATACAAGAACTAAATTGGTGACACCTTGATGGAACTATGATAACTGTTATTATAAGCAAATTCACCAGTGGTAAAAACTCCTCCCCTCTCTTTTTTTGGTCCATCACATACATCTGTAGCATGTCCTTAAGGATTTGATTAGTCCTCTCTATCTACCCATCTATCTCAAGGTGATAAGAAATTTTGAAGTTCATCTGGGCTCCCAAGGCTTCTTGGACACTTGTCCAAAAACTTCCTATAAATACTCCTCCCCTAGATAAATATAATCTTCCTTGGCACTCCAAGTGATTTCACAATCTCATCAATAAAAACTTATCTATCTCAGGTGCCTTATATGTAGTCTTAATTGGTATAAAATGGGCACTCTTGATCAGTGTGTCAACTACTACAATTATGGCATCATGTCTTCTTATGGTCATTGGTAGTCCCACGATGAGATCCATTGATATAAATTCCCATTTAAACTCAGGTATCTCATAAGATTGCAATAACCCTACTCGATATCAGTGTTCAACTTTTACTCGCTAACAGTGTAAACATATTTCTACAAAATTTACAATTTCATTCTTCATCTCCTTCCAAAAATATAGTGGTTTCAAGTCTACTGTCATATTCTTAACACTAGGGTGTGTCATGTATATCGCTTGGTGTGCTTCACTTCAAGATTAATTGGTGTGTATCTTCACTATGGCCCATATATCCTTCCATGGAGTCATAGCATTACATCACTATCTAGAGAGTATCCCTTCTACTTTTGGATTGTCATTTCATCTTCCCTTAATTCTTGTTATCCTTCTTGTACTAGGCATCCTCAACTTGTAAATTGAGCAATTCCTCCCTCAGGTTTGTGTTTAAGGGAATCACCAAAGTAATTGAGGCCTTCTACCTAAAGCTCCAACCACCCTATTTATTGTTCCATTTTTGTAAGTAGTATCAAAATCATATTCACTTATAAACTTTTATTAAGTTCCTTATCTAGTGTTTAAATGGTCTTAGGTGAATGTGTGTTGAAATCCACAAATATTGGTCTTAAGTTCAAACTTCCTTCCTAGTAAGTAGCGTTATTGAAAATAACAACAAGAAATGATAAAAATATAATCCAGAAATTCCAATTTAATTTGTCCTTGAATTAAATTGTGAATTAAAATCGAATTTAGTTTTAACAGTTGCTTGGAAATAATTAATTAAGCTATTTTGACTTAATTAGTTGGAGAAATTCAAGTTAGAATTTTTTCTAAAGTCATGCAAGAGTTATCCCTTAAATTAAGGAGATAAACCTTAAACTAAGGAGCTAAGATTGAGTTATATTTGAGTTGTAATTAGTTAGCTCAGTTTACTCAGTTAAGTCCAGTTAAATTAGTTCCAAACCATTTGAAGAACTAATAGAGAGTTAATAGTCAATTGATGCATGCATGCACTCAACATGTGTTCTCCAGTTAACTGAATATTCCCTCATCAGAAACTCATGCATGTCTATTATGAGAAAGACCCAGTTGAGAGTAAAGACAAGGACAGTGTACTATCAGTTGCATGTGTTTTCCTATAAAGGAAACTAATGCATGCAGTCAAGGTAAGTTTCCTTGAGGATTTCACAGTTCTAACAACAAGTGAGATCAGGAGATCATCCACTTAGTGAGGTGAGAATCATCCACTAGGAACAACGCAGGGAAATAGGAGCTTGGAGGGCAGAGGAGAAGGCTTGTGAGAAGCCAGGATTGCCTGTAAGCATCTGTGAGGATTGTACTAAGAGCTGGTTTGTTGTGAGAGCTAAGGCTTTGTATAATTCCTATGTATTTCCACCTTGTATGATAATACAGATAGTGGGGTTTTTCGCTGAGGCTTTCCCCTAAATATTTTCATGTGTATTGTGCATTGATTCTTCTTCTTCTGGTTATATGTGTTCAGCTCGATCTTGCTCGATTTTTAAGTTTTCACAAATTGATAGTAGAAGTAGGTTGTAGTATTTTGCTTTGATTTATATTGCATTATCAGGTTAATCTACAGCCAGCTTTTCTACATAGGTCTCAGAGTGAGATTTGTAGAGAATTTGCAGAATTTATACATGGTATTAGAGCCAAGTTTATCGAAAAAGTGAATAGTATACAGATAAGAGAATTCGAAGTTTGAAGTTTAGGGTTGTAGGTGCAAATTTAATTCTTATCATACTTCAAGGTTGGCCAATGGTGTTCTATGGCTCGAGACTCGAGTATGCATTGGAAGGTAGCTCGAATTACATAGCATGGAAAGATCGCATGGAGGTTGTATTAGAAGACAATGGATTAAAGGATTTCATTGATCAAGAAATCCCAAAGCTAGCTTCAAATAATGCACAAGAGTTGGCTGAGTGGAAGAAGTG
Source organism: Pinus taeda (assembly GCA_000404065.3). Taxonomy (NCBI): domain Eukaryota; kingdom Viridiplantae; phylum Streptophyta; class Pinopsida; order Pinales; family Pinaceae; genus Pinus; species Pinus taeda. Next base: position 19,367 of record APFE030505554.1, read on the forward strand.
TGTGGTGAAGGCGAGACAGATCATCCTTAAGGGAGTTCAAGACCATATTGTCTCAAGTCTCCATGGGAAGGATACTCCATTTTCAATGTGGAAGACATTGAAGGACGACTACCAGAATAGTAGAAACAAAAGGAGATTGGCACTCAAGGATAAGCTTCAAAGAATCAAGATGGAGAAGGGTAATATTATTTCCACATATCTGAACAAGCTCACCACCTACAGAGATGAGCTTAGCAATGTGGGAATACCACTATCGATGATGATATGGTGAGCCTCACTCTCCTTGGCCTTCCAAAGAGTTGGAATAGCTACCAGGACTTTGTGAATGAAAGGGAGAAACTGTCGGTTTGGTAATGACTGTGGTCAAATCTCATGCAAGAGAAGATTAGGAGGAGCACACGAGATGGTTCTTCATCCAAGGATGATGATGAATAAAATCTGGCCTCAGGAGGTAAGGCAAAGAAAGGGAAGGGGAAGGTGTCCCATTCCAAATCGAATTCTTCTCATGGAGGGAAGAAGGGTGACAAGTCTAAAGTGAGATGCTTTAATTGTCATGAGATGGGACATTATGCGACTAATTTCCAATTGAAGAAGTCCAAGAAGGGATCCTCGGAAGGATCAAAAGGTGAGGCATTGGCCTCTCAATTTGAAATGGACTTTACCCTCATCGCATGCATAGTGTCATCGATGATGGGTTGTGTCTAGTATATTAAAAGTGGAGCCTCATTCCACATGACTGGCGATAAAAGTTTATTCAGTACCTTGGAGGAGAAATACCTCAGGATGCGCATAGAGATGGGTGATGATGGAAGGTATAGTGTTTCAAAAGTGGGCATGGGTTCTTTTCAGAGGGAGCATGGAGCTCCTATCACCTTGAAAGATGTGAAGCATGTGCCTGGACTGAAGAAGAACTTGGTATTGGTCGTGATGTTGGAGGACAAAGGCTACGATGTTGTCCAATAAGGGAAAGGTTTTCTTTAGACACTTCAACACGAAACAGGTGAAATAGATTGGTTCACCAGTTAAGAACCTATATGCTCTTGAGGTTCAAGATGCATGCAAAGCCTTGAGGAGCAAGGAAAATTTTAAAGGCTTGGTGGTTGAGAGGGAGAGTAAACTACCTCTCAACAAGCAACCCCAGAAGAAGTCTCAGACAATTGTGGAGGAGCCACAATTGGAGAAGCAGAGAGGAGACTGAGTGAAGAGATCCACTCATGCAAATACCTCCATTAGGGGGGAATTTCAATCCAAGTGGGCAGAGGGATCACATGTAGCCATACCTTTGGCTGTGAGGTGGGGCGATGTGAAGTGATAGTCCCATGAAGGCTGAAATTGGGCAGGGTCCATTCAGAGGTTTTATCTCATGGATTGTACCTTGTTACGGGAGCCCAAACTACATAGTAGCGGGAGGAATCAATGGGATTGATGCAGACAGAGATCAAAGTGACAGAGGCTAGAGAAGTCAGATATTAAAGAGTGTAGAGAAGGATTGACAACAATGTAGAAAGGCAGAGTCAATAGAAGCGCAAATTTTTCAGTTGACAGAGGCAATAGCAATAAGAGACTTTGATGACAGATGCATCATACTGATTCAGGTTGGATTTTTTTTTTTGTTTTTGGAGTTGATGAAGCAACAACATTAGAGGGAAGTGTTGCATGCATAACATTCCAAAGGTTCATGATCGGGATAAAGTTGAATTCCTTTCTTGTTGAGAGGGAGTGTTGAAAATAGCAACAAGAAATGACAAAAATAGAATCCAGAAATTCCAATTTAATTTGTCCTTGAATTAAATTGTGAATTAAAATCAAATTTAGCCTTAACAGCTGCTTGGAAATAATTAATTAATTTATTTTGACTTAATTAGTTGGAGAAATTCAAGTTAGAAGTCTTTCTGAAGTCATGCAAGAGTTATCCCTTAAATCAAGGAGATAAGCCTTAAATTAAGGATATAAGATTGAGTTATATTTGAGTTGTAATTAATTAGCTCAGTTTACTGAGTTAAGTCCAGTTAAATTAGTTCCAAACTGTTTGAGGAACTAATAGAGAGTTAATATTTAGTTGGTGCATGCATGCACTCAACAAGTGTTCTCCAATTAACTGAAGATTCCCTCATCAAAAACTCATGCATGTCTATTCTGAGAAAGACCCAGCTAAGAGTAAAGACAAGGATAGTGTACTATCAGTTGCATGTGTTTTCCTATAAAGGAAACTAATGTATGCAGTCAAGGTAAGGTTCTTTGAGGATTGCGTAGTTCTAACAGCAGGTGAGATCAGGAGATCATCCACTTGGTGAGGTGATAATAATCCACTAGGAACACTACAAGGAAATAGGAGTTTGGAGGGCAGAGGAGAAGGCTTGTGAGAAACCAGGATTGCTTGTGAGCATCTGTGAGGATTGTACTGAGAGCTAGCTAGTTGTGAGAGCTAAGGCTTTGTATAATTCCTATGTATTTCCACCTTGTATGATAATACAGATAGTGGGGTTTTTAGCTTAGGCTTTCCCCTGAGTATTTTCATGTGTATTGTGCATTGATTCTTCTTCCTCTGGTTATATGTGTTCAAATCAATTTTGCTCGATCTTTAAGCTTCCACAAATTGATAGTAGAAGTAGGTTATAGTATTTTTCTTTGATTTATATTGCATTATTGGGTTAATCTACAGTCAGATTTTCTACATAGGTCTTAGAGCGAGATTTGTAGAGAATTTGCAGAATTTCTACAAGTGTCTCTAAGTATTTAGGGCATATACAATAGCTTCCATTTCTAGATAAAGCCATATGAATTTCTCCTCATGGATTCTAAGTTATATTTATGTACATGCTATTACTCTTCCCTCTTGCATCAATGTGCAACCAAGTCCTTCCTTGGAAGCATCGGTGCAAAAAAAAAAATCTTTCTCCATATCTATTAACCTTTAGGATTGGTGAAATTGTTAATAATACTTTTAACCTATGGAATTTCTCTTCATATTTTTCGGTCCAAACAAACTTATTACCCTTTCTTTGGTGTTTGGTAATGGGGCTTTCTATCTTCAAAAACCCTTCATCAAATCTACGATAATACCCTACCATGCCAATGAAACTTTGTATTTCATGAACATTGGTTGGTGTCGACCATTCCATGACGGCCTCGATCTTTGTTGGGTCTACTGTGATACCCTCCCCAAAGATAATGTGATAAATATAATGAATCTTGGTTTGGTAAAAGGAACACTTTTACAACTTCCCATACAATTGGTTCCCTCTAAGACATTGTAGAACTAGCCTCAAGTGTTCATCATGCTCTGAGTAGATCAAAATGTCATCAATAAAGACGTGTACCAACTTGTCTAAGTATTCCCATAACATTCAATTCATCAAACTCATGAACACACATGGGGAATTTGTCAAACCAAAGGGTAAAAATACAATTTCATAATGCCCAAATCATGTCTTAAAGGTTGTATTCAAGATATCTTCTTCCTTGATTCTCAACTGATGATATCTTAACCTCAAACCTGTCTTTGAAAACACAGTTGCTCCCTTCATTTGATCGAACAAGTTGGCTATCCTTGGTAAGGGGGTATTTATTTTCTATCATTGCCTTGTTCAAATGGCGGTAGTCAATGCACAATCATCAAGGCCCATCCTTGATCTTAACAAAAATTATAGGAGCTCCCTATGGAGATATGTTGGGTTATATGAACCCCAAGTCCATTAGTTCTCTTAATTATATTTGAAATTCCTTTAGCTTTGGGGTTGAAATATGATAGGGTGCCTTTGTAATTGGCATAGTTCCTAGTGTAAGATCGATGGTGAAATCAATTTTCCTTTTTGGGGATATCCAAGGTAGTACTTTAGGAAATACATCCTTAAATTCAACAAGAATTTGATGTTTATCGAGGTTTTCATAATCGCTAGATAATTTATAGCTATCAATGTGAAAATTTGACATCCATTTCCTCTATATTTCATCAGTTGCATTGAGGAGATGAACCTTAGGAACACCCCTCAATTCTTTCCCCTCAATAATTTTATTTAGCCGTCATCATCTGTGAAATGATGTATCTTGTCTTTTCACTCTAAAACTTCCTCATGTCATTCGAACCAATACATTCTTATGACTACATCATAGATTCCTAAGATTGTAGATTACAAGGACACCTTGGTCTTACATACTCCCAAATCCACCTCACAGTCCTTTACCATCCTTCCTACATTTCTTTTCATACCACATGCCATTTCTACATTCAAAAATCATGTTGTGCAATTGATTCATGTTTAATCTTTGACAATGTATTTAGAGAAATAAAAGAATAAATAACTCTTGGATCTGTTATCACTCATAATTTTCTCTAGAAGTTATTAGAAGAAAGAAAATGACTGAGGTAGCCACAAACCAACTTTTAAGCATAGGCCCTAGCCAACCTATGGCTTAGAGAGGGCTCTCTCTATATTATTTAGCTTTGTTTGCTGGGATTTTAGGCTATTTCTGAACGTTCAGGGGTTTTTTATTTGTATTGAAGATTGGGTGGTGGAATCCTTGAAATAGATGGATAGAATGATGTCTTCAGACCATTGGGCTATGGAGTCAACAGAAGGGTAGCTAAATTGCATCAACTCACTAAAGGGAATGTTTGAAGGGCAAGCTAGAAGAGTAAAGTGCAGGTCTTTAGGGTAGAGGGGTGAAATGGTTTGAACCAGGGTGTGAGAGCAATTAAGAATTCTCAGACTGGGATTTAAAAGAGGACAGAGGGTAATCAGAAACAAAGGGAAATTAAGAATATTTTGCTATAGATTATAAAGAGACAACCTAAACTAAGGAGCAATTAATAATTCCTTAACTTAGATATCAGTTGAAAACATTTAAATGCCTAACTGTTAAAACATAGTGAAATTAAACAAATTGTGAGATATTGTTCCAGTTATAACATTAAGATTTAGAAATACATTAAAGGTTGTGACAAAAACTTATAGAAAGATAACAACAACGTGAGAAAATACTTGTTTGCACTTCGGTCAACACATGAATTCTGTGAAATATCTGGTCTTTATTCATTAATCCAGCTTGCTGATTTAGTCAATACTCCATTAGATTTACAGCTTTTGATCAAGAAGTCTATAAAAATGTCTAAGAATCCACACTACATACTTCGAATTATGAATTATTTATACAAAAAATATTACAAAATATCTCAAACTAACTTGAGATTTAATCAAGGAAATAAAATCATCTTCTGGCAGGAAGATAGAGACAGATATTGAAATGCTTTCATGTTGTCCCTTTTATTGCAGTGTTGTTAGCCTTTATAGTTTGGCTTCTAGTCTTTTAGGTTGCCTTGCTGTTTGGTTTTTTATGCTGGAAGCTGCATTCAGTTTTGGCTTTCATCTGATACACTTTGACATTGATACTCTTTAATCATGTTGATCTGCCTTTACCTTTTACCCTGTTGACTGTACATTAACCTTTTTACTACATTTTACTATAGTAAATTAGTCAATTTTTCCAAAAATTCAGCATTAGGTAACTTGATTTTCAACATCCTCCTATATATCTCATCTGCCTCAGTATACTTAGAAAAAGTATGCCTAGTGATGAATAGGTGTTTCACCTCATGCTGGAGGAAAAATAGGTTTTGAAATGTTTGGTAAAGAACTTTTCCTGTTGGCAATGCCTTTATTGATGATGTACTAGCTTGCTCTTTAGCTAGCTCTTTGGTTTTGTTGTCATAATCGTGTTGTGTCATGAGATTTTCATTTATGACCAAGGGACTGGGTAACCCTTTCTCTCTCAAAATTTGAAACTTGGTCATAAATATATCAACTGCTACCTACATATTTTAACACTTGTCCTCCAAGTTTAACATTAAGTTTCTCTTGGAAAGGACCTTTCTTACCTCCAAAATTGTTTATGTCTTATCTTCTATATCCAATTCCTAAAGTTCATACTTGTTTTTACTGTTGAGGAAGTGGATAAGTCTGGTAGCATCTTCAGGCATGTCTCCTAGTTCTTTCTTGACTTTTTGAATAGCTTCTATAACCATCTTTATCAAATCTATCTGTTCAAAAATCCCCTGAATGGATGGCCAAAGATCATTGACAAAGTCAATGGTATTGGCCCATAATAGTTCCTTGGCTTGCCCAAGGGGTTCCTTTAGTGTTAGATCTTTTTCCATGGCCTTTAATCTTTCATTCATTCTGACAGCTTTCTGCACTTCTTCCTTGTGCATCATTTTGGCAAGCTTGTAATCTATTTCCAAGCTTGTCACCTTTTCTTTCAGTTTGTTCTTTTTTGTAGCCTGAATACACATTTCCTCCATGGCTCTAACCAACTTTATTGTTTCTTCTCTTGATGCACCTGTTATGATGTAGACTCTGTTGAAACTGGTTGTGTTGTAGGCATGGGCGTTGTGGGAGCCAATGAGGCTACCAGCATTGAAGGGAATGATGTTGAGACCGTTGGGATGGCATTTGCAGATGTAGTGGCAATATCACTTTGATTCAATTGAATTAAAGTGTCTAATTCCTTCTTTGTATCTCTTAATTGATCATTAAGATTTAGGACCAGGTCCATCAACTCTACATGTCTGATTTGGCTATCTAAGATGTCTTGTGTCTGGGGATGTTGCAGCTGGGGTATCTTCAATTATTTTTTTAGTGTAGTAATGTCATCTTTTTTATTCTTTATCAGTTGTTCAGTGGCTTTGATGTCTTTTGGATCATGTCCCATTTCAATCACTAAGTCTTCTAAAGACTTGATTCTAGTATCCTTGGCCTATGAGGAGGCCTTCTCTAATTGATATTGAGCTGATATATTGCTCAATGAATTCTGTAACTAATGAGAAGTTATGGCTTTACCTGTGAGGGTGGAGTATATCATCTCTTCAACCTGTTTATGAAACTCAATTTGGTCTATGGAATGAATATCCCTTGCCAATACCTCTAAAATCAATCTTTTTATAGTCTGCTGATGTCCTTGGCTGTTGTGAAGTTGGTTTTATGAAGGACATCTATAATTCTCCCTCCTTGATGTCAAAAGCTGACATCAACCTTCTCTAATTGGTAGGTGTGAGTTTGAGATACTGAGCATAAGTTTGAGCCTTTAGTGTAGAAATTCTCCTATAGATTAAACTGATAATGCAAGGTAACTAAAGCAATATACTTAATCTACTTCTACAATCAAACTTGTGAAAGCTTAATTGATTTTGAGCAAGATCAAATAGAACACATATAACAGATGAAGAAGAAATCAATCATACATGAAACACAGAATAATACTCTGGGGAAAGCCTCAGCTAAAAACCCCGATATCTGTATTATCATACAAGTGGAAATATCTCAGGGTTACACAAAGCTTTAGCTCACAATTTATCCAACTCTCAATACAATCCCTCACTGTTGCTTAGAGACAGAATAGACAACACATATGACTGCTCCTCTATCCTCCAAGCCTCCTATTTCCTTGTGTAGTTTTCCCTGGGTCCTCCAGCTATAACTTGTATGATTCTCACCTAACACACTGCTTTGACCTCTATAGAAACTACGCAATCCTCAAGGAATGAATTCCTTTTGCATGCAAGAGATATCCTCATGGGAATATTCCTGCAACTGATAGTACAGTGTCCCTTCCTTTAATCTCAACTGGTTCTTTGTCTGAACTGACATGCATGAGTTAGTTGTGAGAGAATATTCAGTTATCTAAAGTACATTAATTTCACGCATGCATGCATTAACTAATTGAAATCACAATCAGTTCCACAAACTGTTGGAACTAATCTAAATGGACTTAACTTAGTTAACTAAGCTAACTAATTACAACTCAAGTACAACTCATCCTCATCCCCTTAATTAAGGGATAACTTCCTCAATCAAAGGGATAACTGTTGTATGACTTCACAAAGACTTCATGTTTGATTTTCTCCAACTAATTAACTCAAGATGAATTATTTAATTATTTTTTAAACAACTGTTAAGATCAAATTCGAATTTTAATTCAGGGACTAATTAAAATTGGAATATATCCTCAAATGATATCTATAGCAATGGTATTTTTAGCGTTTCTTGTTGTTATTTTCGACACTCCCTCTCAACAAGAAAGGGATTATCTGCCACCGCGATCCTGTCTCTATGGAACTCGAACTTACATTTTGACAATGCCTTAGTCAAAATGTTTGCATCCTACTCCTCGGTCAAAACATACTACAACAACATGATCCTCTTCACCACACAGTCTCAAAGATGATGATATCGGATGTCAATGTGCTTGGACCTGTCATGAAATACTAGATTCTCAGAGAGTTTGATACAACTCTGATTATCGCAATAGATCACAGTTGGATCCATCCTCTAATCAAACAAACCAACTAGAATTTTCTGCATCCAAATGGCCTCACGTGTTGCGTGGCTTGCAGCAATGTATTCAGCCTCTAGTAAGCTAAGTGAAACTAACCTCTGTTTCCTATTGTACCAAGAAACTGCAGCTGAACCAAGGTTGAAAACTCCTCCTGATGTGTTCTTCCGATCTGATGGACTCCCTGCCCAATCTACGTCTGTGAAGCCTGAAGCTTCAATCCCTCTGTCCATCTGTACCATAATCCATACTGAGATGTGCCTCTGAGGTATCTCAACACATGCTTAGCTACCTTCCAAAACAGCTTGGTAGGTTGAACCATAGCTTGACTCCGTTGGTTCACTGCAAAGCAAAAATTTGGTCGTGTGTTCATTAAATAAATCAATGAACCCACAAGATGCCAATACATGGTAGTAGCTACTACCTCACCTGAAGTAGCATCCTCCTTCCTCCAGTTACCTGCTAGAGGAGTCTGCATGGGCTTTCACTTCTCCATGTGGAATCTCCTGAGTATCTCATTGGCATACTTGCCTTGAGACACAAA
>APFE030505559.1:0-16343 GCA_000404065.3 Pinus taeda
AGGTCGGCTGGATTATATTGTGACTCCTTAGACTCCTATATATAGAAAGGAGGTTTGTCATTTGTATCATCCAAGAATTGTTCATTTATGTAATGTAAAGGAGGTTTCCCCCTCGAAGAGGCTGAATTCTAAGGCGTTGATCTATCTTTTCTATCTTTTCTTGAGCTGGTTTCATAACACTAGGATACCATAAACCAAATTTCTCTGTTACTTGGAGATGTTTGAAAATCCTTTTGTCTGTCTGAAGGTGTGATTCCTTTGGATTTGCTTGGAATCTTCCAACTATTCCTACTGCATGCATGATGTCAAGTCAGGTACCTATTAGGTAAAGCATACTTCCAATCATGGATCTGTAAGTTGGTTGATGTACTACTGTTGATTCACCATTTGAGCTGAGACTACATCCTATTACCATTGGGGTACATACTGGTTTGAAATCTTCCATGTCGTACTTTTTAAAGATCAATTTGAGATATTTGGTTTGTGAAAGAAAAATACCATCTTTATTTTGTTGAACTTTTGGACCAAGAAAATAGGTAAGTTCACCAAACAAGGACATTTCAAATTCTTTTTGCATTACTGAAGCAAAATTCTCACTCATGGATTCTTCATTGCTACCAAAAATGATATCATCAACATAAACAACAATTATTAGAAATTTCTCAGTGTCAACCTTTGTATATAGATTGCTATCTCTTGACCCCTTTAAAAACCCTGTTGGTGTACATATTTGTCAAGGCAGCAATACTAGGCCCTTGGTGCCTACTTTAGACCATAGACAACCTTTCTAAGTTTGCATACAAGTTTTGCATCATTTCCAAGAATGAATCCTTCTCGCTGTTCAATATAGTCTTCTTCTTCTAAATCTCCATTAAGGAAAGCAAATTTTACATCCATTTGCTATACTTGGAATTTTTGAAAGCCAGAAAGAGTAAGAAACATCCTTATAGCTTCAAGTCTAGCAATAGGTGAAAACGTTTCTTCAAAATCTATACCTTTTTGTTGAGAATACCCTTTACAAACAAGTCTGGCCTTGTTTCTAATAACTTCTCCATTTTCATTCAATGTGTTTTTGAATATCCATTTAGTTCCTATGGTATTTTTATCATGAGGTCTAGGAACTAATTCCCAAATATTATTCCTTTCAATTTTCTCAAGTTCTTCATTCATGGCCTTGATCCAACATTCATCTTTGCATGCTTCATTTGCATTTTGAGATTTGTCGGAGGATAGTAATGCTAGATAGGTTGAGGCTTCCGTAATAGTTCTTCTTGTCTGTACACCTACCTCCTTGTCCCCTAAAATTTGAGTTTTTGGAAGATTCCTTTGAACATACCTGGACGAAGTCTTTTCTTCTATTGTTATCTCTTCTTCTAGTGCTTCATTGGTTTCTTCTTCAGAATCATTGTGATTTGATGTGGGAAAATAATCCCCATCTTCTTCATTGTCATAATCTTCTGCTTTTATTTGTTTTGCATGCTTCATCAACTACAACATCAATACTTTCAACAATTTTCGCAAATATTTTATTATAACATCTATATCCTTTACTTCAAGGAGAGTAACCAAGAAGAATACCTTCATCTACTCTAGGCTCAAACTTACCAAGTTTTTCATCAGTCCTTTTGATATAACATTTGCTTCCAAAAACATTAAAGTATTTTACCGTAGGAGTCTTACCATACCAAAGTTCATGTGGAGTTTCAGTGTTGTTTACCTGAACATTTTCTTTGTTGAGAATAGTTATGGCGGCGAATGCAGCTTTATCCCGGAAGGTTGCAGGAGTTCTAGATTCATCTAGCATAGCTCGAGCAAATTGTTGAATGTGTCAGTTCATTCTTTCTACCACTCCATTTTGTTGAGGAGTCCTTGTAGTAGAGAACTACCTTTTTATTCCATGTTGTTCACAAAATTCAAAGAATTCATCCAAGGTAAATTCCCCTCCTCGATCAGATCTGAGGCATTTGATTTGGTGATCTAATTTATTTTCAACCAAAGCTTTAAGGGCTTTGAACTTTTTAAATGCTTCATCTTTATGCTTTAGAAGACCTATCCAACACATTCTGGAAAAATCATCAATGGAAAAAATGAAGTATTCTTCTCCAAGAAGTGACTTTTTCCTTGATTGTCCACATAAATCAGTATGAACTAGTTCAAGAGGCTTACTAGTTGCCCCTTCTTTTTCAGTGAAGTGAGATCTGGTTTTCTTACCAAATTGACATGGTTTGCATATTGTGTTTCCAGGAATGCTGATATGTGGAAGATCGTGAACATCCTGGAATCTGCATGCTTTTCTTATGTGAGAAAAGCTTAGATGTACCAATCTTCTATGCCATAGATAGTTTTCATCATTTTTCTTAGATATAATTGTTGTTGTTCTCCCTTGATTATGTATAAATTGTTTGGAGTTCTTGTACCTTTGATCATGGTTTCTCTTGTATCAAGTTCGCAAATAACACATCCATTTGATCAAAATACCACTTCATTTCCTTGATCACACATTTGACTGATACTCAACAGGTTATGCTTTAGACTGTCTACATACATAACATTCCTATCTTTAACCTTCTCTTTCAAGAAAACAAAGCCTTTAGCTTTTATGATAGCAAGAGTTTCATTTCCAAATGAGACATTCTTTTCCTTTTCTAAGGCATTATATGAGTGAAGTTTACCTTTGTCACCTGTCATGTGTTTTGAGCATCCTCTGTCGATGTACCACTGATTTTCGTGTCCTTCTGCATACAAGGCTATACCACATCTTTCTATTTGAGGTTCTTTCCTTCTCCATATTTTGGGATTTAATGGAGCTTTCTCCTTTTGAGATGTTTGTCAAAATTTGCTTCTACATTCAGATTCTTCATGACCAAAGTTATTATAGATTGAGCATTTTATTTCGTTTTGAGGAAGAGAAAAGTTATTATAGGAACTTTTCTTGATCCCTGTCACATTACTTTGATTAAATGCTTCTGTAGTCAAGGGTTTTTTAAGCAACACATTGAAAATCTTTGTGTCCAAAATTATGACATGAGAAACATTGATCATTAAAGAAGTTCCTGCGATTATTGAATCTATTGTTGTAGTGACTGTAGTTTCTATTGATATTCATCTTTGAAGAAAATTGAGTATTTTTTACCTGAGGTTGGTTGTGGCTTCTGTTCATCCTTGAAGCAAATTGAGCCTGATTTACCTGGTGATCTGCTTTATACCTTTGCTGATGATTGTTATATTGGTCACTATTCTTTGCTACATCAATATAGCTTTTAGTGGAGGTTGATGGCTTTTGTGATTGAGATGATTCTTCAGTATATCCAAGACCTATCTTTATCAGAGGAGAATGTTTCACTTTCATAATTTAATTTAAGGATTTTTTTCCTTTAGAAAATCTAATATTGAAAGATTTTGTTTTCTCGAGATCATTTCTTAGACACACAATTTGACATTCTAGTTTTTCATTGTGTTTTTCTCTTTTAGCAAGTTGATATGTCAAGGTATCTATAATCATATTCTTTTCTTCTAAACAGATTTTGAGTTTAGAGATTTCTTCATGAAATTCATATTCTTTTAAAGCATCCCAAAAATTATCATCATAATAAGCCATTAGAAGTCTATAGTCATTACTATTTTCATCTTCATCACTATTTGATAAACCATCGCTATCTTCATGAGTATAGTAACTCTTTTTACTTACACTTTGTTTACACTTTCTTTTCTATTCCATTTTGCATCTTCCTTCCCTTTATCATATTTATCTTTATGAGGACAATTGGCAGCATAATAACCAACTCTACCATAGGCAAAATATTTGAAGGGTAGTTTACCTCTAAATCTTCTGGAACCCCGTTGAAGCATCTTGACAAAGTTTACTTCATCTTCTTCTTCTTAAATATGTCCTGATTCATTGAGTTCTTCCTTTCGTTTTGTTGAAGCTTTAAATGCAGCTTCTCTCGTATCTAATGGGCCTCCTTTTCTCATATCAAAGGCAGTTAATATTCCATGAAGCTGTGCCATAGTGATAGTTTATAGATCCTTTTTTTCTTTTATGACAGATACTTTTGATTCAAACATAGCAGACAAAAATCTTAAAACTTTCTGAACTAAGGTAACTTCCTTTATCTCTTCACCTAGATTCTTCATACAATTAACAACATTATCTATATATAAGAAGTAACTAGTTATACTTTCATCATTGTGCATCTTAAGAGTTTCATATTCAATTCTAAGAGTTTGCAGTTTAGCACATTTTACCTAAGAGTCTCCTTTGTAGCTTATCACAATTTTGTCCCATATTTCTTTGGCTAATTTGAGTTGCATAACTTTGATAAACTTTGATTATGACAGACTTCCCAATAATGTATTGACACCAATGGCATTTGTTTCATATTTCTTTTTACTTGTCGTATCTGTAGGAATTGTTGATGGAAATGTATATCATCCTTCCATGATATCACAAACATTTGTTCCGAGTGATTGTAGATAGGTTTTGGTTCTTATTTTCCAATAAACATAATTTCTCCCATCAAATATTGGTAGTTTGATGGATCCCATGCTTTCTTGATTACTCATGATGATCAATCTCCCTTCAGGCAATCAAGCTTCTTTTGAAGTACCTGCTCTGATACCAATTATTGGAAATAATACTGAGAATGGGGGGGGGGACGGGCGGTGAAATCAGTATTATCAGATCAATAATTTAATTTCCCAAACAGATTTGTATACGTTACTTTAGCTAAGTGAACTAGCTTGTATACGTGACTATACTTAAAGAAACCAACATATATGCAGAGAACTTTTGATTTACCCAATTTATGATTCACTGAACTTTAACCACTATATCAGAGATTTATTAGATAATGTAGTAAAAGTAGAATAAAGCATCATGCATAAGCCACACACATGAACACCAAGATATAAGGTGGAAACCCAATATGGGTGAAAACCACCTACTGCTGTCATCTCTGTCTTCTTTAACTAATAATAAGAAAATCTGTTTTCAATCTTGTACTCATGTAGACTTATACCAGTACGTAGGATTCTACCTATAGAAGGTTACAACCTTCTCCCATTCTCCAGCTTCTACTGGAAGGGAGATACAACCCCCTAACTATTGTACTAGTCGATATGTTTACTAGTATGTAGGTGTTGACCTACAGAAGGCTACAACCTTCTCTTTTCTTCCAGGGACCATGTTTCACAAATTTTTAGACTGGATCCATCAACAACATCATAACTACAATTCAATCATCAAATACATATGCATCAACTAATCACTGAGACTCAACCATCACTTTCTAAATCAACCACAACTGAATCATTTAATCACTTTGACCACCCATCACAATCAATCTGCTCATTCAGAATACTGTCACCAGAATATAGTCACCATAACCCAAACTAGAACCTAGAACTCTACAACAACAATCAAAAAACAACTAAAACATACTTTATAAGATATAGGCTACTTCCATGTGTTGAACTTGTGTGTATACGCACTTTTCTCGAAGCCAACCAGTGTATACATCTGCAAATCTTAATTCCTAATTCTTCAACTATTCCAAACTTCAGTTATACCCAGATCATAATATTTACAGAATAACACATGTGTCAGTATTCAAATCTAGAGTATACATGATCAAGCCACATAATAATAATTCATTTCAAGCCTTAAGATCCCAATCCATCATTAGATCTTATCCTTCACCAACCATTAAGGTTCATCCTTGGTTTAGATCAAGCACAACACCATAAGCCAATAACCTGCATGCCAGATATCACACTTCATCAGATATTCGATACTTGCACACTTGGCCTAACGATATTCTCCTCCTTTTATAGTTTTAGGCCTTTCTCAATACCATGGACCAAAACCGCTTAGGACCAATACCTTGGATCAAATACCTAGGGTCAATAACTCAGGCAAGATACCTTGGACCAATACCATGAATCAAAATACCATGGATCAAATGGCTCAGACTAAAAACTTAGTTTTCCAAGGTCTACACGCCTTTACTTATGTGAATGTGTGTGTGTATGTATACACTAATTTTGGTCAGTGAACTTGCGTGTATATGCAGCTTGGTCAAGGTGAAGCTATGCATACCTCTCTTTCTCCGTTATGTGTAGACTGATATGTAATTCTTTGTTGTTAGCCTCTTGTACTGTGATCTTTCATCCGAGTGAGTCGCCATGAGGGACAACACCTGTATCATAATTCCAACAAAAAGAACTAATGTGACCAAGGAACTCAAGAATAGTTTGATATATTCTACTAATCTGATTTCAATTCCTTCCATGTGACTTACAACCAATAACCCTATCGGCAAAACCGTTCCATTATAGGAAATAACCATAAAAAGGACTATTATACATGATGGATGATCAAATTGGAGAAATTTTGAAATAAACAATGGGCCTCAAGACAAAAATGTACAACCAAAATAAAATTTATAAGAACCAGTAGGATTCAAGATGATGATGTCTACCATGGGGGATGACTTACCAATTTTGGAGTAAAAAGTTAAAATGATTAAAAAAACAAAATACTTTTTTAAATCATATTTTCATGTTATCTCCCTATGGTTATAGTAAAATTTCGAACGAGAGCACACATATGAAAACTTAATTCTTCATCGAAGGAGAAGAGATGTTGCATACTTTTGATGGATCGTGCTAGACCAAAAATGAGAAATACATGAAAAACATTATTGCAATCACATTTATAATGTATTTCTCATTTTAAGTGTAGTAGGTTCCATCGAAAGTATGCAAGATGAGTACTCCTTGGATGAGGAATTAAATTTTGCATCCAACGAGTGCTCCGACTGAAAATTTGAGTAAAACCATACGAAGATAACTTGAAAATACAAGGTGAAAAAGTAGTTTTTTTCTTTTTTCCCTCTAAAATTTGATCGTGTAATCTAGTATTATCTTATTGTTTACACTATTATTTTATAATATTAAATAGGAGGCCTATTGTTTAGATCAAAATTTCTCTAATGTCTTCTTTTCTTGCATGCTTGAGGTTGCTTCTCCTTTGACTATTTCTTATGTGAGGGTATGATCTCTCCAATATTGTAAATTTCTGTCATATGTCCATGTATTCTAGAGTTATAACATCTACCAATTATATTATTCTTCTTTGGCATTTTTTGCTTGTTCTTTCTTGCATGGCTATTGATTGTCCTTTTTCTCATTTCCACTGGCTGCTCGAACAATTTATGATTTTCGTTTAGATGCTTGAGCGCTAGATTTGAACCTCTCAAATTCGTTCCTTGCAGAAATTTCTTTAGCCTTCAAATTTTTATACTCATCCTCCAACTCATTGTATTTCTTCCGCATTCCAATTCCAATGTTCATTCCTTCTTTGAGCTAATTTTTCAAATCTGGAATTTCTTCTTTGTAAGAACATTATTTTTCATCAAAAAATCTGCAATAACATTCATTGACCTTTATTTTCAGTTGTAATAGTATTTTTTTTTGCTTCTAGGGCCATTGTCTTTGAATTATCTTCATCTTTGTCGTCAATCTCTTCTTTTTTCCCCTCTAGATAAATACTTGATCCATCATTGTTACCACTACTGCTTTCATATTCATCATATGAGTGAGTGGTGCTTGCATTTTCTTCTTGTGAGGAGACTTGATTTGTTATTGTTATAAATGTGGAATCCTTTGCATTGCTCTCCATTTCCGAAATTTGCAATTTTCCTCCATAATACAAATTTTGCAACATGTCCAACATCTATTTTATAATCTCGCAATGCTTCACATACAAATGATCAAATCTTGAAATTCCATGCAAAATAATATCTTTAGATTTTTCATTAAAAGCATCCTTAGTTTTTTATTCCACTGATAGCAAAATATTTTCATCAAGGGACAAAAAATATGAATCCAATTTCATTCTCCAAGTATAAAATTTACATTTATGAAGAACTGAAACTCATCGTTGATAAGTTTTTGTAGGTTTTAACCCCATACAGAAATTACCTGCATACGAATTCTAAAACATAGAAAACAAACAATGTGACATCATAACACATAAAACACATATACACAAAGATTTTCCCATGGATACCAAAACCAGGACTACCAACTTGATTTTTCATTATGTTCCCTTCATTGTTACAATACATATTTATACATGTTGAATAATCCAATACGATGGACCGAAAACCATCGCGTCTAAAAAACATGTGCAAAAATCATGCACAAAACTATAGGTCGGTCTGCCCAAACTAACATAGGATCCAAAACCAAAATTTTCCGGGGCGCTACCCCGAACCCCATAAAGTGAGGTTACATGTTCCCTTCAAACCCTTTGTTAACTATGTGGAAAGAATATAACACAACCAAACATTCTCCCACTTGTTTTTTTCTTTCCACAAGGGGCCAGAAGAGAGCTTAGTCATTTCACAGCCCTGAAATGCCCATTGTCTCTCTACACCAAGATAACTTCTCAGAGCTCACAGATTTTTTCAATGCATTTGCAGTATTCTTCAAAGTGTCCACCTTTACTAGCAACACCCTTTTGTCTTCTATCATATCCCCACAAAGTGATACTGAACATCAATGTGCTTTGTCTTTGAAAGATATGCAGGGTTCTTTGCCAAAAAAATTACACTTTGGCCATCACAATCTATCCTTATATCTTCCTGTACTAACCCCATACTTGAACACAATCTCTACAACCAAACTGCTTCCTTGCTTCCATGAGTCGCTGCCATGTATTTTGCCTCTGTAGTTGATAGTGCCACTACAGATTGTTTCTTACTTATCCAACTGACTGCACCTCCAAATAGGTTAAACACATACCCACTTGTAGATCTTCTCTGATCTAGATCTCCAACCCAGTTTACATCAACAAAGCCATGAATATCCAACACTTTTTCCAATCCTAGTGTTCCTTGGTAGCACAAACCATAATCACTAGTGCCACATAAATACCTGAAAACCCACTTCACTGTTGTCTAATGCTCATTTCTTGGTTTTGACATAAACCTCCTCAATACTCCCACTACATGTGTAATGTCTGGTCATCACAAACCATTGCATACATCAGGCTACTGACTACACTTGCATATGGAACATAGGACATGTCCTTTTCCTCTTCTTGTATCTTGGGACTTTGTTCAACATATAACCTCACACCTACAGGAATAGGAACCTTCACCAGTTTACTATCATGCATATTAAACATTTGCATTATTTTCTCGACATACCTCCTCTGGTTTAACCTAAGCTTCATCTTTTCCCAATCTCTTTTAATTTCCATGCCCAAAATATAGTTTGTAGCACCAAAATATTTCATGTAAAATTTGGAGGACAATTGGGTCTTCAAATCCTGGATAATTTCTTTGTCATTTCCAACCAGCAACATATCATCCACATACAAGACCAGATAAATAACATTGTCACCAATTAATTTAAAATACACACAGTGATCTTCTTTGCTTCTTGTGAAGCCAGGTCCCCGTATAAATGCATCAAATTTCTGATACCACATCCTTGGTGACTGTTTTAACCCATACAAAGACTTCTTTAACTTGCATATCAGTTCTTTCTTACCCTTCACTTCAGAGCTTTCAGGTTGCTTCATGTAGATTTCCTCTTCTAGATCCCCATGAAGAAATGCTATCTTCACATCCATCTATTCTAGCTCAAAATCAAAACCATCAACAATAGATAAAAGCAATCTAATAGAAGTTACCTTGGCAATAGGAGAAAAAATATCACCAAAATCAATTCCTGGCACCTTAGAATAACCTTTTGTTATCGATTGAGCTTTGCATTTCTCTATTTTTCCTTCTGCATTTGTCTTCTTTATGAACACCCATTTGCTACTAATAGGTTTCCTTCCAGCTGGCAACTCCACCAAATCCCAAGCCTCATTTTTGTGCAAAGATGCCATTTCATCAACCATGGCCTCTTTCTAGAGTTTTCCATCCTCTGAATCTACTGCTTCATTCATAGTTCTGGGATCATTGTTAGTAATAGATAAAGCAAAAGCTTAATAGAAAGCAGATGGACTATACCTTTCAGGCTACCTTCTTTCTCAAACTAATCTTCTCATAGCTGGAGTTTGTGGCTCTTCATCTTCTGATTCCTCCTCTGCTGTAGAGTCTGTTTCTTCCTCCTTTAGCTCAAACTCTATCTTCTTAGGTTCCCTTCATTGGAATTCATGTTTAATAACATCTTTCACCTCTCTAAGCGCCTCATCTTTGCTATACAAAACCTTCCATGTGACTAGGTTCCAAAGCTTATAACCCTTTAAACTATCCTTATACCCAATAAAGATGCACTTTTCAGATTTACTATCCAACTTGGTTCATTTCTCCTTTGGAACATGTACATATGCATCACATCCAAATACCCTCAAATGTGAAAGAGAGGGATCCTTACCCGTCCATATCTCTTGTCAGTTCTTATCCTCCAACGCTGATGAAGGTGACCTATTGACTAGGTAACATCCAATATCCACCGCCTCCGCCCAGAATTCATGTCATAACCCGGCACCACTGAGCATGCTTCTTGCCATTTCCATCAACGTCTTATTCATTCTTTTTGCAACTCCATTTTGCTAAGGTGTATATGGAGTAGTCTTCTGCCATGCTATACCACACTTCTTACAAAATTCTTCAAATTCCTTATTGTAAAACTCTCCACAGTTATCTGTCCTCAACACCTTTATCTTCTTCTCTGTCTCGTTTTCCACCAGAGCCTTAAATTTTTTAAACCTATCAAAGACTTCAAATTTCTTCTTAAGGAAATATATCCATGTATTCCTTGAGAAGTCATCTATAAATGATACATAGTACACAAACTTACCCAATGATGGAATCTTCACAGGTCCAAACACATCACTATGCACAAGTTATAATATTTGTTTCGCCCTCTTACTACCAGAGGGGAAACTCTCCCGAGTCTGCTTCCCATATACACAATTTTCACAGAAATCAAAATCTAGAGAGCTATTACTCATACCTTCTACCATACATTTACCATGAAGTATCCAAAGGCCCTTTTCTCCAAGTTGTCCAAGACTTTGATGCCACAACATGGTCTTCTATCCAAAGACCACTAGATTTTCTACTCCACTTTCAGGAACCACAGAACTATTGCACCCATCAATAACAGTGCTACCTTCTAGCTTGTACAGAGTTCCAATCCAAACTCCCCACATTAACCAGTGCTTCCCGAACCATCTTGTAGGTATACTTCTCGAACAATGTTTTTACACCTACATCATCCATCTTGCTAACAGAAATGAGATTTCTAGCTAATGCAGGAATATGTAGAACACATGGAAGCGTTCTAACCCTTCCACCTTGCAAGTTCAACTTTACTTTTCCGCGACCAATGATTCTAGCCTTCCTGTCATCCCCCAAGAAGACATCACCACCATCATATTTCTCATACTCACAGAACTAATCTCTATAGGGAGTGAAGTGAAAGGATGTAGCTGAGTCAATCAACCATGCCTCATGATCTACATGTGTACTTGAAGAAGCCAAGTACACATCCCCACCTTCATTTGAGGTGGTTTTAGCCTCTGCAGAAGGAGCCTCATTAGATCCCTTTCCTTTGTCAGGAGCTTTATATTTACAGTCCCTTTTATAGTGCCCTTCCTTTCTACATTTCCAGCACACCACCTTTACAAGTTTTCCTGGAGATTTAGATCTCCCTTTAGGTTTAGATCTCCCACTCGATGACTTAATTTTTTTTTTGTTCTGGGTCCACCCTCGTACAGACAAGGCATCACCATTTTTTCTCTCCATATTTTTCCATCTCATCTCCTCCTTCAGCAAGGATGAGACTATTTCATCAAAATGCAAGGTAGTTGCATTGCTACCTATTGCAATAACCAGACTATCCCACGAATCTGGTAGAAAACACAACAAACTGATGCACTTATCTTCATCTAAAATTTTAATATCAATAGATGCTAACTCACTTACCATAGTACTAAATGCATTCAGATGCTCTGTCACCAAGTCTCCATCTTTCATCCTCAGGTTATACAACTTTTTCTGCAGGAACAGTTTATTCACCAGAGACTTAGATTGGTACAGAGTCCCTAACTTATCCCAGAAAGCCTTCGCCATAGCTTCCTCTGATACATTCAACAATACTGAATCTAAGACACACAATCCTATTATGCTCTTTGCCTTCCGATCCGACTTCTTCCATTCTTCATCGAACATTCCCGTTGGTTTAGTACTCAGATCTACCGCGATCCACTGGTCTTTATCCACCAACAGATCCTACATCTTGAGTTTCCACAACTCAAAACTCTAACCATTAAATTTATCGATCTCTATATTTCCACTACTCGCCATCTTCTTTCACCACCAGAATCGATCTCGCGGATCTCCCATCATACAAGCTCTACCATAGGCCCGAGCGAAACCCCTTAGCAACAAAGGTGTCCCCTTGAAGCCAAAACTGCTCTGATACCAAATGTAGGTTTTAACCCCATACAGAAATTACCTGCATACGAATTCTAAAACACATAAAACACATATACATAGAGATTTTCCCTTGGATCCCAAAACCAGGACTACCACCCTGATTTTTCATTATGTTCCTTTCAATGTTACAATACATATTTGTACATGCCTAAGCATCCCATACCATGGACCGAAAACCATTGCGCCTAATACCATGGATTGAAAACCATCGCATACAAAAAACATGTGTGAAAATCATGCACAAAACCATAGGTGGGTCCAACCAACCTAACATAGGGTCCAAAACCAAAATTTTCCAGGGTGCTATCCACACCCCATAAAGTGAGGTTGCGAATTCCCTTCAAACCCCCTGTTAAGTAAGTGGAAAGAATATAACACAACCCAACAATTTAAAAAAAAATTGTAAAATTTCTGCCAATAATAGAATGCACTCTCCAACAATCAAGATAAAATTGAGAGCCCTTGCTCTGATATGAATTGTTGGAAGCTATACTGCTACTAAGAGGGGGGATGAATGAGTAGTGGTGACACTTATACAATTTCCTCCAATCCATTATTCATTAAACCATGCCAAATTGAAACTCACAAAGAGATATCAGAGCATCAAACGTAAGACAGATGCCATGAAAACATTCAACACAAGGGATGCAAGTATTTCTTGTGGAAAACCCTCTTCTGGGAAAAGAACCACCCTTGTTGCTATTACGCTACTCAAAATATTTTATTATGTTATGAAAATTCCTTAAATAGAGATTCAGCTGGCTACTATTAAATAGGTATCTCTTTCTCACATGAATCTATGGACAACCATCTTATTGAAGCCACCATGAATGATGATCCTCACATGATTAATCTTGAACTATCACACAACTCTACAGACTCCTATTTGTTGGAAGCCACCATGACCAATAAGCCTTTCCCAATTTCTTCCAAACTATGAAACTACCATTGGATGGAGGCAATTGTTCCCTATATTTATTTCATCTGATTCCTCTAACTCCTCTCCTCTACTGTTGGGTTGTGTTATATTCTTTCCACAACTAACCTACGTAGTGAACAGGGGGGTTAGAGGGGGGGCGGAGCCCCCCCTTCGTTGCGCCGATTGCGCAGTAGGGGGGTCACAGTGGGGGCGGCAGCCCCCCCTATCCGAGGTGTTTGAGGGGGGCAGGTAGCCCCTCTCTACGGAGTCCGAGGCAGCACCCTGGGAATTTTTTTTTTTTTGATCCTATATTGGGTTGGGCGAACCTACCTATGGTTTTCGGTCCATGGTTTTGGACGCGATGGTTTTCGGTCCATGGTATTCGATGCTTTGACATGTATCAATATGTATTGTAACATTGAAAGGAACATAATGAAAAATCAAGCTGGTAGTCCCGGATTTGGGATCCAGTGGGAAATCTCTATGTATATGTGTTTTATGTGTTATGCTCTCGCATTTTTTTTTTCTGTGATTTAGAATTCATATGTAGGTAATTTCTATACGGGGTTAAAACTTACATTTGGTATCAAAGCTATTTTGGCTTCAAGGGGATGCCTTTGTTGCTGAGGGGTTTCACTCAGGCCTGTCGTAGACCATGTTTAGTGGGAGATCTGTGAGATCGATTCTGGTGATGAAAGAATATGGCGAGCAACGGAAAGATAGAGATTGAGAAGTTCAATGGTCAGAGTTTTGAGTTGTGGAAACTCAAGGTGGAGGATCTCTTGGTGGATAAAGATCAGTTGATCACGGTAGATCCGGGTACTAAACCAATAAGAGTGACCGATGAAGAATGGAAGAAGTTGGATCGGAAGGCAAAGAGCACAATACGATTGTGTGTCTCAGATTCAGTATTGTTGAATGTATCAAGGGAAGCTACGGCGAAGGCTCTGTGGGACAAGTTAGGGACTTTGTACCAATCTATGTCTTTGGTGAATAAACTATTCCTGCGGAAAAAGCTATATAACCTGAGGATGAAAGATGGAGACTCGGTGACATAGCATGTGAATGCATTTAATACTGTGGTAAGTCAGTTCTCATCAGTAGATATTAAAATTTTGAGATGAAGATAAGTGCATCAGTTTGTTGTGTTCTCTACTAGATTCGTGGGATAGTCTGGTTATTACAATAGGTAGCAATGCAACTGCTTTGCTGTTTGATGAAATAGTCTCATCCTTGCTAACAGAGGAGATGAGACAGAAAAATATGGACAACCAGAATGGTGATGCCTTGTCTATATGAGGGCAGTCCCAGAACATAAACAAAAACAAGTCATCGAGTGGAAGATCTAAATCTAGAGGGAGATCTAAATCTCCAGGAAAACCTATAAAGGTGGTGTGTTGGAAATGTGGAAAGGAAGGGCACTTTAGAGGGGATTATAAATATAAAGCTCCTGATGATTCTCCTTCTGCAAAGGCGAAAAACACCTTAGATGAAGGTGGGGTTGTCTACTTAGCTTCTTCATGTACACATGTAGATCATGAGGTATGGTTAATTAACTCAGGTGCATTCTTTCACTTCACTCCCCATAGAGAGTGGTTCTGCGAGTATGAGAAATACGATGGTGGTGATGTCTTCTTAGGAGATGATAGGAAGGCTAGAACCAATGGTCGCGGAAAAGTAAAGTTGAAGTTGCAAGGTGGAAGGGTTAGAACCCTTCCGGTGTTCTACATATTCCTGCATTGGCCAGAAATTTGATTTTTGTAACCAAGTTGGATGACATAGGTGTAAAGACAGTGTTCGAGAAGGATACCTGCAAGATGGTTCGAGGAGCACTGGTATTGATGTGGGGAGTTCGGATTGGAACTCTATACAAGCTGCAAGGTAGCACTGTTGTTGATGGGTGAAATAGTTCTATGGTTCCTGAAAATGGAGTAGAAAATCTAGTGGTCTCTGGAGAGAATACCATGCTGTGGCATCAAAGTCTTGGACATATTGGAGAGAAGGGCCTTTGACTACTTCATGGTAAGGGCATGGTAGAAGGTATGAGTAATAGCTCTCTGGATTTTTATTTCTGTGAAAATTGTGTATATGGGAAGCAGAATCGGGTGAGTTTCCCCTCTGGTGGTAAGAGAACGAAACATATATTAGAGCTTCTGCACAGTGATGTGTTTGGACCTGTGAAGGTTCCATCACTGGGTAATTTTGTGTACTATGTATCATTTATAGATGACTTCTCAATGAATACATGGATATATTTCCTTAAGAAGAAATCTGAAGTCTTTGATAGGTTTAAAGAATTTAAGGCTCTGGTGAAAAATCAAACAGAGAAGAAGATAAAGGTGTTGAGGACAGATAATGGTGGAGAGTTCTGCAGCAAGGAATTTGAAGAATTCTGTAAGAAGTGTGGTATAGCACGGCAAAAGACTACTCCATATACACCTCATCAAAATGGAGTCGCAGAAAGAATGAACAAGACGTTGATGGAAAGGGCAAGAAGCATGCTCAGTGGTGCGGGGTTAGGACAAGAATTATGGGCAGAGGTGGTGGATACTACATGTTACCTGGTCAACAGGTCACCTTCATCAGCGTTGGAGGATAAGACTCCACAAGAAGTATGGACTGGTAAGAAACCCTCTCTTTCACATCTGAGGGTATTTGGATGTGATGCATATGTACATGTTCCAAAGGAGAAACGAACCAAGTTGGATAGTAAATCCAAAAAGTGCATCTTTATTGGGTATAAGGATGGTTTAAAGGGTTATAAGCTTTGGAACCCAGTAACAAGGAAGGTTGTGTACAGTCGAGATGTGGTGTTCAGAGAGATGAAAGATGTTATAAACATGAAGTCCAACCAAAGGAACCTGTGAAGATATAGTTTGAACTAAAGGAGGAAGAATCAGACTCTGTAGTGAGAGGAGGAATCAGAAGATGAACGAGCCACAAACTTCGGCTGTGAGAAA
>APFE030505560.1:0-10523 GCA_000404065.3 Pinus taeda
AAACCCTAGACCTAAGACCTGGGACCTTAAGACAAAAAACAAAAACAAGTATGACTCAATTACATTGTAG
The DNA here is from genome assembly GCA_000404065.3 of Pinus taeda. Classification (NCBI taxonomy): domain Eukaryota; kingdom Viridiplantae; phylum Streptophyta; class Pinopsida; order Pinales; family Pinaceae; genus Pinus; species Pinus taeda. The sequence goes on from APFE030505560.1 coordinate 71, forward strand.
TATGACCTGATCTAGCAAAGCCAAGAAGGGAACAAAGACCAGCTCGTCCATTCAGTGTTATGGCATGCCTAGTGGGATGCAAAATTGACACTGATGAGACACCTAACTATGCATATGCAAAGAGCTATTGATCACTGATGGAGGGCTCAAGACCGACACTAACAGTTGCAAAGGATAATGAAACTCTATAAGAATTTGTCGAAAGGTTTCATTATAATTTGTAAAGATCTCCACACAGCACCTTACCAAAAGAAGTCCTAAGAGCTATATTAATTAAAGGAGTGAAATAAGAGTGGATAAAAACTCTAAACTTAACGGGGAAAGGGGTTATTTCTTAAGAATATTATGATGAAACCATTCGCTTGTTTATCAGGTGTTCACAAGGAAGTACACGCACAGGAGCAAGAAGCTGAGATCCTATGAGCAATGGAAGAAAACCACACAGTGGAGGCGTAACACGAATGGAAATCAATAACCTCCTAGAAGGTTTCAGGACAGACATCCTGAGGAAGCACAATGAATGGGAGTGTCCATTAGACACGGTTCACACATGCGTTATCTGCACTAAGGATCACACCACTGAATAATGTCCATCATTGTCGGGGTTGAAAGCAGCGTTCCAGGAAGTAGAAGAAGAGACAGAGCCATTATATCTAATGAACCAGCATCCACAGTGGCAGGCCAAACCTACAGGTATGTCACAAGACGCATCCGAGTTCTTTCCTTCTTCACAGTTTAATCAACAACAAAACCCTTGGGTAGCATGGCAAGGCCAATCACCTTACTCGAATTGACAATACCAGTCATTCCCTATGACACCGTAGCCAACTCAATCCTTTCTAGGTAATGGTTGGCCAAATTCTCCTTTTGCTCTTATTTGTCAAGGTAATCCCTATTCATCCCAATGGCCTGCCTCCAATTCTCATAATTTGGACTGGTCTACAAATTGGCAGTGACCTTTGGGAATATCCAATACTCCTATGGGAACAGGTCCTCAACCTCAACCTGCGTTATCAGCTCCTTATCCATTAAACAAAATCCTTAGCCTCTTCTGCGCCCTTAATTTCCAGCTCAACTGAATCTGAATCCCAATAATAGACCGGTTCAACTGGTGCAGATTGTCAAAAGCTTAGGCTATAAGATTGAACAAAAAGAATGTAATGAACTGAGATTGAGGTCAGGACGTATCATCACCCCTGAGGAAAGCAGGAACCAGGAATCAATTGAGATCAAAACACCACTTGTACATATACCACTACCAGTAATTGAAACTGGAATAAAACAAGGAGAAGAGACAAATCAACATAAAGATCCTGAGGAACCTATAGTCACTTCTCCCCAGTTCCCAAAAGGTTAATGATACCTAAGATGATTGCTTACCCAGATTTTGATCTTGTAGGGGAACTAAAAAATCTTTGTATAAAAATTCCTTTCCTCCAGGCCATCCAAGACATTCCCATCTATGCTAAAACAATTAAAGAGCCATGTGTAAAGAAGCCTGTGAGGAAAGCAAAAACTTCACCCACCATTCATGTTGTAGGAACCTTATTTGATTTACTCTTGGGAGGGGAAACTCCGGTAATGTATGAAGATCCTGGGAATTCCATAGTGACAGTTCAAATATATGGCCTCTCTTTTCCCAATATGCTAGTTGATCTGGGTGCAGGCATTAACATTTTAACAATAGAAACTTGTCAAGCACTTGGTATTAAAGCCTTAACCAACCACCACCTTACTACAACTTGTTAATTGTTTGGTGGTAAGGCCAGAAGGAACTTTACATGATATTAGTGTTTATGTTGATTCATGGGAGTATGCAATAGATTTTCTTGTCATAAACCTAAAGAGTCGATTGGATGGGCACCCTCTGATTCTAGGCTGACCTTAGCTGGCGACAATTGATGCTTATATAGGCTGCCGAGAGGGCAGCGTGACTATTGCAAAGTGGGATGCTATAAAAAATCTTGTTTTATATCCCCCTACCAAACCAAGTCTGTCCATTATAAAAATATGAAACAACCACCATCATACCTAGAAGAAAGCATCCATTCACCACTCACAATAGCAAAAGCAATTGAATTCAAAGATCAGACTGAAGATGACATTATCAACAATTTTATCAATCAGCCAACTAATGTGAGAAATGTAAAGTGTCAAATGTTAAGAGAAATTCTTGATAATGATGCCTTGGAAGATCCCTTGAAGGATATCGATGATCAGCACATCCAGAAAACTGTTGTTCATAATAGCTTGCCTATGGAAATTGAACCAGACAAAGTTTTAAACATTAATGATAGCCTAGACAGTGATCAACAACAAAAGCTCATTCAGGTCCTACAAAAATATAAAGGGGCTTTTGCCTAGGATTATCCTAACATGAAGGGTATAGACGCACAGTTGTGTACACATCACATCTATATCGAAAAGGATGCTTGTCCTATTCGATAGCCTCAATGGAGATTGAATCCGCATCTCAAGGACATTGTGAAAGAAGAGTTACAGATGTTGTTGGATGTGAATTTCATTGATCCTATTTTAGATAGGAAATGGGTCTCTACATTGGTGGTTGTCCCCAAGAAAAATGGGAAGTGGTGTATCTGTGTGGATTACTTGGAATTGAACAAGGTAACACAAAAAGATCACTTCCCTCTTCCATTTATTGATCAAGTCCCGCATACTTTGGCAGGGAAGCAGTTCTTTTCTTTTCTAGCCGGCTTCAACGCCTACAATCAGATTGAAATCACCCCTGAAGACCAAGACAAAACAACCTTCACCTATCCTTGGGGTACATTTTCTTACAAAGTGTTACCATTTGGCTTGTGCAATGCCCCATCTACATTTCAAAAAAGGATGCTTGTCCTATCTGGTAGCCTCAGTGGAGATTGAATCTGCATCTCAAGGAAATTGTGAAAGAAGAGTTACAGAAGCTGTTTGATGTGAATTTCATTTATCCTATTTCGGATAGCAAATGGGTCTCTCTATTGGTGGTCGTCCCCAAGAAAAATGGGAAGTGGCGTATCTGTGTGGATTACTGGAATTGAACAAGGCAACACAGAAAGATCACTTCCCTCTTCCATTTATTAATCAAGTCTTGGATACTTTGGCACAGAAGCAGTTCTTTTCTTTTCTAGATGGCTTCAGTGGCTATATTTAGATTCAAATCACCCCTGAAGACTAAGAAAAAACAACCTTCACCTGTCCCTAGGGTACATTCACTTACAAAGTGTTACCATTTGGCTTGTGCAATGCCCCATCTACGTTTTAGAGAGCTATACTCAACATTTTTGCTGATCTGATAAATGAAGGACTTGAAGTTTATATGGATGACTTTACTCCATATGGGAATGACCTTGATCAAGCATTGCAAACATTAGAAAAGGGTTTAGAACGATGCATTGCTACCAGGTTATGTTTAAGCAATGTCAAGTGTCACATGATGATGACCAAAGGCATAATCTTGGGACATTATATTTCTACAGCAGGGATACAGGTAGATCCAACAAAAATACAGGTAATTTTTTTATTGCCTACACCCTGTACTTAGACGGAGGTACATAGCTTCCTGGGACATGCAGGGTATTATCACAAGTTTATGAAAAACTTTTCACAAATTGCTGCACCTTTATATGCTTTAACTAGAAATGTTGATTTCAAGTGGTCTGACAAATGTGACAGATCTTTTACAGGTTTAAAGAAACTAGTCTCGATGGAACTAGTATTCCATGGACCAAATTGGGAGTTGTCTTTTAACATATCCATGGACACATCAGATGCAACAATAGGTGTTGTCCTCGGCCAGGAGGAGGACATAAAACCTTATGCTATATATTATATTAGCAAAAATCTTATTGTTGCAAAGCTTAATTATACAGTACCAAAAAAAAAGAATTCTTAGCTGTCATTTACGCCATAAACAAATTTAGACATTATATAACTGGCTACCAAGTTTTTCTGTATATTGATCACTCTGCCATTTGGTATTTAGCTAAAAAACCTATCACAAATGGTCGAGTGACTCATTGGCTATTGCTCTTGCAGGAGTTTGAAATCACTATCAAAGATCATTTGTGGAAGGAAAACCCAGTCACTGATTTTCTGTCTCGAGTCCCGAAGGTAAATGATCCAATGGCAATGGACAACCAATTTCCAGATGAACATTTGTTTGTTGTAGCATTAAATATGCCATAGTACGTAGATGTGGAAAATTATTTGGTAGTGGGGAAGCTGCCTAGGCATTTGACAATAAGGGAAAGAAAACAGATCGTCCAGTACAACGTCTGATTCTCTTGGATTGGTGGATATCTTTTTCACACAGGGTCCAATATGTGTATATGTAGATGCATTCACGAGGATGCGATTTATGACATCCTGAAGGCTTGCCATGACGAACCCTGTGGGGGACACTTCACGGATCGAAGGATAGGGCATAAGATACTACAGATGGGCTATTATTGGCCCATTATTTTTAAAGATGCTAAGTATTCCCAAGCTTTTGATAGATACCAAAGGATGGGCTAGCTTGGCCAATCTGATGAAATGCCGCTGCAACTCCAACTAGTCATAGAACACTGTGAACGATGGGCATTGGGCTTTGTTGGCCCATTCCATCCACCATCAAATCAGAATTCCTACATACTGGTGACCACAGATTATGTGACGAAATGGGTGGAAACAATAGATTTACCAAGAGCCACATAGGAAGTCGTGATTAACTTCCTCTTTGGGATATTTGTGCGGTATGGTTTACCACGGGAAGTGATAACAAATGGGGGAAGGAAATTTGTAGGACACAAGATTACAACCACTCTGAGAAACCATCACATTACACATAAGATCACTTCCCCGTATCACCTGCAGGCGAACGAGCAAGTTAAAAGCACCAATAAGTTCATTCAAGCAATTATGACCAAGAGAGTCTCAACAGATCAACAAGACTAGGCTGCTAAACTGCGAGAGGCCTTATGGGCCTATCGCGCGACTTGGAGGAATACTACTGGGTGCTCTCCATACCAACTCGTGTTTGGCAAAGAACCCATTTTTCCAATTGAATTCAAAATAAAGACTCTAAGAATGACTCAGGGAGTGGGACTGGATTTAGCCGAAGCCCAAACTAAGCAACTTAAAAAAATCAACGAACTAGACGAGGCTCCACTACTTGCTTTGTAATGGACTGCAATTATTCAGCAACATAGAGAAAGTGGCACAACAACCTTATAAAAAAGAAGACGTTTCAAAAAGGGGATTGGGCACTCCTCTACGACTCCAAATTCCAGGATTTTCTAGGCAAGTTGTGAACAAGATGGCTCGACCCTTATGAAATTCAAGAAATACATAACAATGGTACTCTCACTTTAACTACCATTGATAGGTCTAGCCATTCTTTCAAGGTGAATGGGCATCAGGTGCGTCTCTATCACAAAACACTCACCAAGGAGTCTTTCTGCTAGTAGGTACGTGAGGACCCCTCCATGCAAATCTTAGCTACATGGAGTGATGACCCGACAACTTTTATTTCGTAAAATTGTGATTTTCTTTAAATTCTCAATAATGTATATATTATTTTTGATTGATTGCAATTTAATGAGGCATCACCATGTAAATTCTTGTTTTAGGTGTTTGATAAGTGGTATTCAATCTATTGAATGCTTGTTGCTCAATCAATTGAACATCACCCCCGGATGCGGGTGATTAACTGTCCAAAGGACAATCAGGCGGGGCATCATATGGGCATCTGTCAGCTCACATACGCCACGAGTCAGATCGATTGGGAAGGGAGATGGGCTTGCAAAACTTCTTTAATGAGACCTTTATTGTGTTCACCCGTTGTCTCGCACGCCGCGTCCTGCCGCTCCTTAAACGCTCATAGCATACCAGTTTCAATGCATTCTGCTGTCGAGTTTTTACTTCCAGTTCTGGGCGTTTCTCTGAATCCCTCTGCAGGGGTTCACAGAACTGTTAATGCGCAGAGTTTGTATGGTTATTGGGAGGGTCTGTTGTTACCCAGCTCAGAGCAAGCAAAAATGCAGTGCGAAAGACTCAGGTTACTGAGCAGAAGAGGGGGCTCTGGTGGTCGAGCAGTCTTGCAGCATTCCTCCGACACTCCGGAACCTGAAAGGCATTGTCCTCCGGCAACGAGGAGCAGCAGAGGAAGGGATCGTGGTAGATCTGGAGTTGCAGTATGTGAACATGCTGCTCACCATACTGCGCGGTATTGTTTCCCTTGCTCGCTCGATAATGCTACTTTTATTATTTCCGTCTCTATTGAAAAGATTGAAGGCAACAGTAATTTGGGAGCGGCCCAAGCTGAAGCACCTGCTGAACAGAGAATTGTAAATCCGGAGGAACATTTACGCCCAGTCGAGGAGAATGCTTCGTCGTTGATTCTGGCAAACCCCGCTGGCCCAGGTGTGTCAGTGTGTGGCGATCCCTTCAGCTCGGTGGCCCCTCATTCAGAATCAGAGGACTCTCTTCGGTACGGGTGTCTGGTTGTTGAGGAGCCCTATACTACAGATGATGACTAACCTAGCTTAATTATGTTTTCATTGCTATGATTTTGGCTCAGGATCCTGCATGTCAGTGCGTCGTTACTACATATATCAGCTGTTTCATGTTTCTGTCCATGTTTCTGTCCATGTTCAAAACTGTGATGTGTCGGAGAACTGTACTGATCTTATGTGTTTTTTGTAAAATTCCATCAACAGGCTGAACTCTAAAGGCCACGGCCTTGCTGTAATTTTTTTGTATCAATAATAGAAGTAGTCATATTGAGAAAAAAAAAATAAATTGAACATCACTTATGTTTGTGTGTGTGTTGTTGTTCAATCAATTGAATAATTGTTGTTCAATCGATTTAACAACACTTATATTTATGTTTATATTGTTGTTCAATCAATTGAACAACACTTATTTTTGCATGCGCATTGTTGTTCAATTAATTAAACATCGCTTATTTTTGTTTGTGAGTTGCTATTCAATCAATTGAACATCACATTTTATGATTTTTCAATTTTTTGTATTTCAATTGATTGAATGATTGTCGTTCAATTTGAAAAACGCCTTTTTGAATTTTACGATTTTCATTGTTCAAAGGATTGAACAATTGTTATTCAATCAATCGAACAACACTTTTTGTGTTTTTGATTTTGCTGTTCAATCAATTGAACAACACATTTTGCACATTCTCGATTTTTGTTGTTCAATTAATTGAACATCACTTTTTGTGATTTTCGATTTTTGTTGTTCAAACGATTGAACGATTATTGTTCAATTAATTGAACAACACTTTTACGTGTTTTTTTTTTTAATCTTATTTTGTTGTTCAAACGATTGAACAATTGTTGTTCAATCAATTGAACAACATTTTTGTGTGTTTTTCTTTTCGATTTCGCTGTTCAATCGATTGAACGACTGTTGTTCAATCAATTGAACATCGTTTTGGCATATTTTTCTTTTCAATTTGTTGTTAAATCAATTGAACAACACTTTTGTAATTTTCTTCTCAATTATGTTGTTCAAATGATTAAATGACTGTTGTTCAATCAATTGAACAACATTTTTCTTTTATTTTTCTTTTCGGTTTTGTTGCTCAAACGATTGAACGATTGTTGTTCAATCAATTGAACAATGTCTTTTTTGTTTTTATTTTCGATTTTGTTGTTCAAACGATTGAATGATTGTTGTTCAATCAATTGAACAACGTTTTTTGTTTTTCTTTTTGATTTCGTTGTTCAATCGATTGAATGATTGTTGTTCAATCAATTGGACAAAATTTTAGCGCTTATACGATTTTCTTGTTCAATCGATTGAACGATTGTTGTTCAACCAATTGAACAACACTTTTTGTGTTTTTTTAGGAATAACTATGATTTGTGTTTCATTGCTGGTCATTTTGTATTTTTCTTTTTCTTTTATGTTTGGAATAAAAACCATCTGGTTGGATTTACGCCTACAAAAAAGAAAAACTGTAATGTCAATATTTTTATGACATATGAAGCTTATTGATGGTTATCTTTTTTCAAAAGCTGACATAGTGCATCTCTACAATGACTTGCTAAACATATTTTCTTTGGACACATTATAAAATGATTCATTATTTTAAAACCATGCTGACTTATTTTTCACACTTTCAAATGGATAAATCCCTTTGATATGATTATATGGGGGTAAAAGCATAAACTTTCATTCGCATTTTTCTTACTTCTTACACCATCCCTGACTCTTAAAGAGTAAACGAGCCTCCCTCTTTTTACAATAAAAGCATCAAAATATAAAGATATGAAAATGCAAAAAAAGAGGATAGGGGGTCTCATCATGAGCCAACCTGATCACTTTGTTATATCTTGGTGAATGGCACTATGATTATTTGGTCACCATGCTAGCATAGTAGTCTCTTTATAACAAGAAAATAAAGAATCATCTACATACTAAAAAGAGGACTATGTCTCATTTGTGGGGTTAAAAAGCAACCTTGTCAAGGCTATGAACGCCTGTTGGCAGCAGTGGCTCTGCTTGTGGTATTGGAGTACTATCTTACACTGTCAAATGCTCTCTATTCTATTACCACCTATGGATTCGCTTCTAAAAGAAATTTCCCATTTGAACAACACTCTTAAAGGCCAACATGCATAGTAACTTATGTTATATATTCATTACATTATATTTTTCCAATCACTTTATGACAGTTATTAATATTTACCGTTGATTAGGTGTTTGTTACTAATACCACTTAAGGTGAAAATATTTTGACATAATCATTTGAATCTTTGTTTTTATTTTTTGGCCATTTCACCTCTCACGACGTATATTGCTTTAATTGCTTTGTCATATATCGCATCGCTTTTATGGATTGTTTGCCTGCATTTATGAATTACCAATGCTTTCTCTTTCTTTTCACATGCTTGGCGGATGTGGACGCCCTTTTCTCATTGGAGGGGGGATGGTCTGCATATGAATATCATGTGTGATAGTTATGGATAATTGTGAGATAATTATTAAATTGATTTCCAGGTAAAGGACTGCATGATGATTATGTATGCATAATAATTATCAAAGTATTTTTTATTTGAGAAAGGACGACGACCATTATGGATGACATGTGGATTGATTATGAGCCTACATCAAATATTGCTGACGAGACAAATGACTTGACTATATATGATGTTAATTCCCAAAACAATTTCATTTTCATGTTAATTTCTTTAACGTTCTTTACTGTTGTTCTAAACTATGAAAGTGCAAGAGAAGTGCATGCAAGTGAACTAGTTACATGAAAAAAACAATGATGGGAGGTAAAGCCATCCGAAATGAACCCATAATGCTCATGGTATTGGAATAGGCTCATGCAATTCTCGAGCGTGTTGGTTGGATGCAATATTTGAATAAATTGCAGGGATTTCACAAAGAGATGACACTCGAATTCCTGTAGAATTTACAGAATGGCAGCACCACAGTAAGAGGCAGGGACATAATGGTCTCTGAAGCAGTCATAGATGAAGTCACTAGATTTCCCGCTGAGGGAAAAAAATGGATAGACAAACACGTCCTTCTGTACAATGTGGTCACATTATTCCAAGACCCAAGCGAGCAATTGGTGTGAACATGGAAATGATTTCACCCTTCAGCGTTAAGAAACCCATGGCAGGAATTGGTAGTCATTGTGCAAAGGTACATCACATGCAACGTTCAACGGGATGTGGTAAAGCCCCGCCAACTCAAACTGTTAGGCATCTTAAAACATAAAACTTCAGTTAATTTTTCGTTTTATTTGAATTCCCTATTACATGATGTCGTCGTCGAGTTATGAAAGCAAAGAACCCACACACAGTCATCAGTCATCATGGGCTGATCAAATTGATTATTATGGATGGACTGGCCTTGCAACAACAAACCTAGGACAATATTGTAAATCTTACTCTAGCCCCACCTACAGAAAATCCAGCAACAGAATAGTAAGGTCCAAGAACCCCATGTTCGAGAAGGACACTAAAAAGGAAGAATTTCTCTCTGCCATTGAACCTAGGAGGAGCTCTATGCAGGTGAAGTTGTAGCAACATACCCCAATTCAAACAAATGAGGCCGGGCCATCTCACACACCACCTCCAAGTCCATAAAATGCCCCTTTGCAAGGCTATGAGGAAGAGGTGGCCAGGGTATTGGAAAACATGGGGATATTTGGTGAGGGAAGAGTACAATCTGAGAATGTTGAAGGACATAATTGTACCCCCAACCAATCTGCCTCTGCTGACAACCCTGGTTATGATCAAACCCTGCCATTTATTGATTTTTTCGAAGAACAAAGGGAACCAGTCCCTTTTGTGGAAAAACCCCTGGAAGCAGAAGTGCATGAAGAAGAAACCATTAGAGGAAGATCAATCAGCAACCACCGGTCTATTGCACCCCCCAGCTAAAGAAAATCCTACAGGCAAAACCGTGGGAGATAAAAATCAACCAACAA